>CM060662.1:39270669-39278169 GCA_030686955.1 Odontamblyopus rebecca
TGGCCAGGCCCACAGTGCCCACCGTGTGATCTCCTCGTGGACAGCGATCTGCGGGATAGGGATGTGGCAGCTCCTCCCGGCTCCGCTAACATGGCTACCTGTGGTGATGTGACGTGATGTGGCCCCGGACAGGGCTGTATATCTCCACTTAGCATCAGACAGAGTTGTTTACAGATTGAGGGGTGGATGGTCTTACGTTTGTGTATGGATTGATAAAGTATCCACACTGCAAGGGCATGAGTCCCGTAGCCAAAGTTTGTTCTGATTTGACTTTGTTCATAACTCGACGCCTGGACATAATCCATTTGAGACGCTTTCTCAAATAATTTGTGTTGTAGTCAAATTGCCAGGCCGAGACAACATTGCCAGACCTAAAGAGGTTCATAAACAAACTGTAAACTAGCAGAGCTGTGACAGCTCCTGCTGCGCCGGCCGCCATCTTCCCCTTCTTCTTCTTTTCTTAGATTTTCATTGGTTTTGGATCAAACACAGACAAAGGCACAATCTTCACATTTGAGTGCAGAGGCTAAAATAACCCCCACACACTCGAATTCGTTCACCTCCGTTTCATGTTGATCCGTAACGACTTTACGTTCTGAAAAACAGTGACTCGAGTTTCCTTCATCGCTCTCTGGTTCCGGGGAAAGTCTTCGGCGTAACAGAAGAAAGAAACAGGCGCCAAGTCCAGTTGAAGAGTTGGTTTGGGGTTTGTTGGTGAATTGGGATTGTGGAGGAGGCGGGGAAATGGAGTCGTGTTTTTTCTAAAGGGACAAGAACAAAGGAATGAGTGCAGTAAATGACAGTGGTAAATAATAAGTGTCAAATCAGGACCGGACACAATATAAATGTAGTGAAATAAACTCAAGTGGCTTTTATTTCCGCACTAATCCATTTACAGATCAGGGACTCCACAACTGCAGCTTCCTCCAGCTCAGCACAGCACAAAGAGAAAGGACCGGTGTGTTTGGGCTGAAATTATAGGCTTGGGGGCGGAGTCTGGAGCTCAGAGGAGGCACAAGGCAGGACGATGGGAGGGCCCAGAAAGGAAGCAGGAGCGGGAGGGGGGTTTTCTACAAGTTCAGTTTGGGTTGTTTTCTTCAGCGAGAAACACACTGAGACAGTTTGAGTCGGATTCAAAGGGAAATAGTTCTAGATCCACTTTGACATGTCCACTATGTGTCTGAGTCAAAACTCTGAGGCTTGTTTAGGGCGTCGCACATTTCTGGAAAATCATTTGTGGATAAGCAGAAAAGCAGTGGGGCCAAGATGGACCCTTGTGGCTCTCCCACGTTACAGTTTTGGATCCCTGATTTTACACCCTTCATTTTAACGCTTTGTCGTCACAATTTAAGAGAAGATTTAAACCGATTTAAACCGATTTAAAGCAGAACTAAGTAAGTTCAGCGGTAGAGCTCCCCCTACAGGTCGCTTGTGAGAATGAACTGCCGTAAACACTCTCCCCTTCTCCACCGCTCAGCTGCTCACGTTTGTTTACACAAAGCCCGTGAACAGAGTCCAACACAATGTCTCAGGTGGGACATATTTTTACTCTGTTTAATGGTGATTGATTTTAATCTTATACATGAGCTAAAATATATGTACGAGCCCCAGAGCTCCTGGAGCAAGTGTGTTACTGTTAGCCTGTTACTGTTAGCCCGTTACTGTTAGCCCGTTACTGTTAGCCCGTTACTGTTAGCGCTGATTTTACATCTGGGCTAAAGTTGTTAACTGCTACTGAAGCTAAAAATGACTCAAACTGCATAAGTATAACAATGATCTGAGCAGTGCTTATGAAACTTAGTGTCAATAACAATATCTCCAGATCTGCGTCGCTCTTGGACTCTTCTCTTTCCTTGAACTCTGCCGTTCTTCATTCTTCCCCAGATTTACTCGTGTGTGATCTCGGGCTCTGTCCGATTCACACTTTCTTTTTCTTGCGTCCTCGGCCAAGGCTGAACCTCACACGTAAACACCAGATATTTATTCCTGCACTGAGCTGTGGATAGTGTAACGGGTGTGCGTCCGTTCATCAAAAGTCTCATGTCTTGGTGCACATCCGTTAACCCTTACTTTTTTAAATCTGTGTTGTGTTCCTTGAGTCCTGCGCCGGCTGAAGAAAGGACTACGAGACACTGGTGACCACTGGATGCACATTTACTACTGGTTCTGCACAAAGAAAAGAAAATACAAATCCTGGTCACATGTCTCCCCATGCACACAGCTCATCATCTCCTGTTAGCAGGAAAACACATGGAAAATACTGACGCTCTCAACCACATGTGATTTCAGTAAATTTACTACAGACATGAAAAGGTTTCTACATGGTTCAAATTATACATGTGGATTTAGGAGGCAACTGGAATGTGTTTTTGACACCTACAATAGTGACATAAACCTGCTTACAGACTCAGTCTCATCATACATAATGTTTTGCTCAGACTCTGTGATTGTGTTTGTTGCCGTCTACGTGCCTCTGTCAGCCAACGCCCACAGCGTCTGTGACTCTATCCACGCTGCTGTAGCCCGGATTCAGAACGCTCACCCTACAGCCTTCATCGCCATCTCCGGGGACTTCAATCATGTCAGTTTGGCCAAAACTCTCCCCACTTTCTCCCAGTTTGTGATCTGCTCCACCAGGGAGGGAAAAACATTAGACCATCTCTATGCAAATGTCCGTGGCGCATACCTGGCCCTGCCCCCACTTGGCCGTTCAGACCACATCCTAGTGCTCCTCAGGACATCTTACACACCTCTGGTGAAGCGCCTTCCCCCCTCCCCCCGGTCTGTGAGGAGGTGGACAGATGAGTCTCTGGAGGTGTTACAGAGCTGCTTTGAGGTGACAGACTGGGCTGCACTCACTGAGCCCCATGGAGAAGACCTCGACGGGCTGACTGACTGCATCACCAGCTACATAAACTTCTGTGTGGACTCAGTTGTCCCAACAAAGACTGTGAGCTGTTATCCAAACAACAAGCCATGGATAACCAAGGACATTAAAGCCACACTCTTCGGGAAGAGGAAGGCCTGCAGCTCGGGAAACAAGGAGGAGGCCCGGGCTGCTCAGAAGAAACTGAAGGTGCAGCTGAGCCAGGCCAGACAGAGACATGGGAGGAAGCTGGAGTGGAAACTTCAGCAGAACAACATGAGGGAAGTGTGGAGCGGCATGAGGACCATCACGGGACACAAGCCGACCCGAGGGGGAAGCGTTGAGGGAGACGTGAACACAGCTAATGAGTTCAACATCTTCTTCAATCGCTTTGACACTGCAGGAACTGTCCACCTCCAGCCAGCAGCAGTTGCCCCCCTACCCCTCCCTCCCCCGTCTCCTGTGGAAGACCCAGCTCACACCTCAGACGACACCACCCCTCCCCCTCCTGACACCTCCACACTGACTGTCACTGAGGAGCAGGTGAGGTGTCAACTGCAGAGACTGAAGGCCGGGAAAGCACCAGGACCTGATGAAGTGAGCCCCAGAGTCCTGAAGGGCTGTGCTCCCCAGCTCAGTGGTGTTCTGCACCAGATCTTCAGCCTGAGCCTGAGTCTTCAGAGAGTCCCCCTGCTGTGGAAGACATCGTGCCTCGTCCCTGTCCCGAAGACGCCGCGCCCCAGCGACCCTAAGGACTACAGGCCCGTGGCACTGACCTCCCACATCATGAAGACTCTGGAGCGACTCGTCCTGGAGCAGCTGAGGCCTGTGGTCCAGCATCTGCAAGACCCTCTCCAGTTTGCCTACCAGCCCCACCCTGACCCTACTCCACAGAGTCTACTCCCACCTGGACAAGCCGCCGCCACTGTGAGGATCATGTTTTCTGACTTCTCCAGTGTGTTCGACACCATCAGGCCGGCTCTGCTGGCTGAGAAGCTGGCGGTGATGCAGGTGGAGCCTCCTCGGTGTCCTGGATTGTGGATTACCTCACTGGAAGACCACAGTATGTGCGTTTGCAGAGCTGTGTGTCGGACAGAGTGGTCAGCAACAGGACTCCACAGGGGACAGTCCTGTCTCCCTTCCTCTTCACCCTCTACACCACAGACTTCAACTACTGCAGCCAGTCTTGCCACCTTCAGAAGTTTTCTGACGACTCTGCAGTGGTGGATGCATCAGCGGTGGTGACGAGGAGGAGTACAGGACTGTAGTGGACAACTTTGTCACCTGGAGTGAGAAGAACCACCTCCAGCTCAACGTGACCAAGACAAAGGAACTGGTGGTGGACCTGAGGAGGACCAAAGCTGCTGTGACCCCCATCTCCATCCGGGGGGTCAGTGTGGACGTGGTGGAGGAGGACAAGTACCTGGGGGTGAACTTGGACAATAAACTGCACTGGAGCAGGAACGTGGACGCGGTTTACGAGAAGGGCCAGAGCCGCCTCTATTTCCTGAGGAGGCTGAGGTCCTTTGACATCTGCAGGACAATGCTCAGGATGTTCTACGAGTCTATGGTGGCCAGTGCCATCATGTACGCTGTAGTCTGCTGGGGCAGCAGTCTGCGCCTGAGGGACACTAATAGACTCAATAAGATCATTAGGAAGGCTGGACATGTTGTGGGGGAGGAGCTGGACTCTCTGGCGGTGGTGCTGGACAGGAGAATGCTGGACAAAATCAGGACTATTCTGGACTCTCCCTCCCACCCCCTCCACAAGGTGCTGGACAATCAGAGGAGCTCTTTCAGACATAGACGCTGCTGCCGCTGCTCCACTGAGAGACACAGGGAATCTGTCCTGTCGCCATCAAACTGTTGAACTCTGCACTTTAAATCACAAACTACTGTAATATCCAATTCCCTGCTCACACATGCAAAAAGTTGTAAATATGTCACTGATGTAAATAATTTCTGTGAGAGAACTATTATTATCTTTTATCTTATTATATTTATCTTATCTTATTTTTGAAAACTTGATTCTAACAACTTGGTTGAATCTGCATCTGTAACGAAGAAAATTTCCCCTCGGGGATGAATAAAAGTAATTCTGATTCTGATTCTGATTCTGATCTACACAAAGGACGTGGTAGATGTGTTTAAGAGCCTGAACCCACATAAGGCCAAGGGACCAGACGGGCTGGGAGGAAGAATTTTGAAAGACTGTGCCCAACAGCTTGGTGAAGTATTTTTCAAGCTTTTCCAGCTTCTCATGGACACAAGGTCGGTTCCAACAGTGTGGAAAACCTCCACTATAATCCCTCTCCCTAAGATCACCAAAGCCACAGAAATGAAGGATCTCAGGCCCATTGCACTGACTCCCATACTTAGTAAATGCATGGAGAGAGTCATATGTGAACATCTTAAGCTGGCTCTCAATGAACATCTGGAGCCCCTGCAATTTGCATATAGGGCCAAAAGGGGGGTTGAAGATGCCAGTCTGACCCTCATGCACACAGTGACCCAACATCTGGACAAACCTAAGTCATGGGTCCTGTTCATGGACTTTTCATCTGCATTAAATACAGTGAATAAAAACCTCCTGCTCACACGATTGTCTACATGAGGTGTTAGTCCCACCATCACCCAGTGGATAACAGAATTTCTCTACAACAGACCTCAAAGAGTCAAAGTGGGAAATGTGCTGTCAGACACACAAACTCTAAACACAGGGCTGCCCCAAGGTTGTATATTATCACCGATTTTATCTTCAGCCGATACAAATGAATGAAGAGTACAAGATACAGAAGATTTAACATGAATCAAATATGCTGACGACACGGCTTTAGTCGCTCGTCTCACAAATGCAGCTCAATGTGCAAACTTTACAACTGAGCTTCTGAAATGGTTTGAGAACAGTCGTTTGCAGTTAAACGTGAACAAAACCAAAGAAATGTGTTTCACGAGTCAAAGGAAGCCAGAGTCACCAGATCTGCTGCTTCAACCGCTCCTGTTAAATGGACAAGTCGAACAGGTGAATCATTTAAATATTTGGGAACAATTTTGGACAAAACTTTTACATTTAATGATCACGTGGACTGTATTTATAAAACAAAGACTCTTCTTGCTGCGTCAGCTGAGAAGTTTTGAAGTTAGTGACCATATTCTATATAAGGGTTTATCAGTCCTTCACTGACAGTGAACTGACATTTAATACGGTGGCCTGGTTTGGTCATTTAACAGTCAAAAACAAAGCCAAATAGAGCAGAGCAGTGAAACAAGGCAGTAAAATCACAGGTCAGTCCCAAACTGAGCTCCGTGCACTAGAGTCAGGCCGTACATGCCTCAGTTATAAGATCACAGATGATGACACTATTAAACCGTCCACTGTTTCATCACTTTGAGCTTCTCCCATCGGGGCAAAGATACAGACTTCCCTGTGCCAAGAAAAACATTTATAAAAACTCTTTTGTGCCCTGTGCCGTCAGGGAGCTGAACCGGTCCTGATGTCGTCCTGTGTTCTGGGCCTTTTCTCGGCTGTTGTGTCTACAAAGAACTTTTATGAACAGTATTTTAAATTAATGAAATGTATTTACTGAAATGTGCTTTAGTCTGTGAGCTTGAGATGTACGTCTGAGCCAAAGACACATTTCTGCCAACACGTTTTTGTGTGACAATAAAGTTTTTCTGTTCTACTCTTTTTCTATTCTATTCTATTCTGTTCTATTCTGTTCTGTTTTCTTCTGTTCTGTTCTGTTCTGTTCTGTTCTCTTCTGTTCATTTGTAAACAATTAGCAAAGATGTTTTATTGTGTATTTTTATACTTTTTAGTCCCTAAATACCTAAATATATTACCAAGGAACAAAACTTGTGCGGACCTCCTCAGTAGCATTGTGCAGACTGAGGGAGGCGCTGCTGCGCAGCAAGAAAAGCACGTAGGTCTTAAAAGGACAGTACAGGCAAAATGTGCAACTCCTACTACACAATAATAACACTGGGAAATAGGCTCAAACCTCCTTGAACCATGAAATAACCATAGAAAATGAATGAAAGTGAAGGATTTGGTGAAGTTCACAAATAAAAACAAAAGTACATTTCCCCTGGTTACAATAGCATCAGTACGGGGGTGTTGCTCTGTTATCTGTGTGTAGCTGAAGTGTCGTAGAGCAGTTTGGCTCTGGTCAGAACAGAACAGACCCTGAGAGCTCAGATCCGGGTCGGCAGGAGCCAAGTTGCAGGAGCCCTGCCCCACGGGACTCAACACAAAACAGTGCGGCGCAGGACACATTCTGAAGGCTTAGGGTTAGGGTCCCGCAAACTAAACTGAGTCAAATAAAAGATCTAAAGTAAGTATATTAGTAAATATCCAGGGCATGAGCCAATGAAACAACCTTTCGTCCCCATCTTTAGAGACATTTAATGAGGTAAACATGTTACTTAGTTCTGCTTTAAGGCTTGTGTAGAAAATATGAGCTGCTGTAGTTTCCTGAGCAGAACTGGGGCGTTTACAGAACCCAAAGTGTTTCTAAAATCTCCACCTACAGCTCCAACACACTCGCCTTGATACAGCCGTCATACAGTAGAAATCAGCTTTGGGGGAAATCCAGATTGTTTAGGCTCAAGTCCATTATTTTCCTCCTAAAAGC
>CM060662.1:39285669-39388169 GCA_030686955.1 Odontamblyopus rebecca
ACTAAACCAGGACTAAACCAGGTCTAAACCAGGTCTAAACCAGGTCTAAACCAGGACTAAACCAGGACTAAACCAGGTCTACACCAGGACTAAACCAGGTCTAAACCAGTTCTAAACCAGTTCTAAACCAGCATTAAACCAGGACTAAACCAGGTCCAAACCTGGACAAAACCAGGACTAAACCAGGACTAAACCAGTTCTAAACCAGCACTAAACCAGGACTAAACCAGGTCTAAACCAGGACTAAACCAGGACTAAACCAGGTCTAAACCAGGTTTAAACCAGGTCTAAACCAGGACTAAACCAGGACTAAACCAGGACTAAACCAGGTCTAAACCAGGACTAAACCAGGACTAAACCAGGTCTAAACCAGGTTTAAACCAGGACTAAACCAGGTCTAAACCAGGTCTAAACCAGGTCTAAACCAGGACTAAACCAGGACTAAACCAGGACTAAACCAGGACTAAACCAGGTCTAAACCAGGTCTAAACCAGGACTAAACCAGGTCTAAAGCAGGACTACACCAGGTCTAAACCAGGTCTAAACCAGGTCCAAACCAGGACTAAACCAGGACTAAACCAGGACTAAACCAGGTCTAAACCAGGTCTAAACCAGGACTACACCAGGTCTAAACAAGGTCTAAACCAGGTCTAAACCAGGACTACACCAGGTCTAAACCAGATCTAAACCAGGACTACACCAGGTCTAAACAAGGTCTAAACCAAGACTAAAACCAGGTCTTGAACAGGTCTAAACCAGGACTACACCAGGTCTAAACCAGGACTAAACCAGGTCTAAACCAGGTCTAAACCAGTTCTAAACCAGGTCTAAACCAGGTCTAAACCAGGTCTAAACCAGGACTAAACCAGGACTAAACCAGGACTAAACCAGGTCTAAACCAGGACTAAACCAGGACTAAACCAGGTCTAAACCAGGTCTAAACCAGGTCTAAACCAGGACTAAACCAGGACTAAACCAGGTCTAAACCTGGACAAAACCAGGACTAAACCAGGTCTAAACCAGGTTTAAACCAGGACTAAACCAGGTCTAAACCAGGTTTAAACCAGGACTAAACCAGGTCTAAACCAGGTCTAAACCAGGTTTAAACCAGGACTAAACCAGGTCTAAACCAGGTCTAAACCAGGTTTAAACCAGGACTAAACCAGGTCTAAACCAGGTTTAAACCAGGACTAAACCAGGTCTAAACCAGGACTAAACCAGGTCTAAACCAGGTTTAAACCAGCACTAAACCAGGTCTAAACCAGGTCTAAAGCAGGACTACACCAGGTCTAAACCAGGTCTAAACCAGGTCTACACCAGGACTAAACCAGGACTAAACCAGGACTAAACCAGGTCTAAACCAGGTCTAAACAAGGTCTAAACCAGGTCTAAACCAGGACCAAACCAGGTCTAAACAAGGTCTAAACCAGGTCTAAACCAGGACTAAACCAGGTCTAAACAAGGTCTAAACCAGGACTACACCAGGTCTAAACCAGGTCTAAACCAGGTCTAAACCAGGTCTAAACCAGGACTACACCAGGTCTAAACCAGGTCTAAAGCAGACCTACACCAGGACTAAACCAGGTCTACACCAGGACTAAACCAGGACTAAACCAGGTCTAAACCAGATCTCAACCAGGACTAAACCAGGTCTAAACCAGGACTAAACCAGGACTAAACCAGGTCTAAACCAGATCTCAACCAGGACTACACCAGGTCTAAACAAGGTCTAAACCAAGACTAAACCAGGTCTTGAACAGGTCTAAACCAGGACTAAACCAGGTCTAAACCAGGACAAAACCAGGTCTAAACCAGGACTAAACCAGGTCTAAACCAGGTCTAAACCAGGACTAAACCAGGTCTAAACCAGGTCTAAACCAGGTCTAAACCAGGACTAAACCAGGACTAAACCAGGTCTAAACCAGGTTTAAACCAGGTCTAAACCAGGACTAAACCAGGTCTAAACCAGGACTACACCAGGTCTAAACCAGGTCTAAACCAGGACTAAACCAGGACTAAACCAGGACTAAACCAGGTCTAAACCAGGACTAAACCAGGACTAAACCAGGACTAAACCAGGACTAAACCAGGTCTAAACCAGGTCTAAACCAGTTCTAAACCAGCACTAAACCAGGTCTAAACCAGGACTAAACCAGGACTAAACCAGGTCTAAACCTGGACAAAACCAGGACTAAACCAGGACTAAACCAGGTCTAAACCAGGACTAAACCAGGACTAAACCAGGTCGAAACCAGGTCCAAACCAGGACTAAACAAGGTCTAAACCAGGTCTATTCCACGTCTAAACAAGGTCTAAACAACGTCTAAACCAGGTCTAAACCAAGTCTATTCCACGTCTAAACAAGGTCTAAACCAGGACTAAACCAAGACTAAACCAGGACTACACCAGGTCTAAACCAGGTCTAAAGCAGACCTACACCAGGACTAAACCAGGTCTACACCAGGACTAAACCAGGACTAAACCAGGTCTAAACCAGGACTACACCAGGACTAAACCAGGTCTAAACCAGGACTAAACCAGGACTAAACCAGGTCTAAACCAGATCTCAACCAGGACTACACCAGGTCTAAACAAGGTCTAAACCAAGACTAAACCAGGTCTTGAACAGGTCTAAACCAGGACTAAACCCGGTCTAAACCAGGTCTAAACCAGGTCTAAACCAGGACTACACCAGGTCTAAACCAGGTCTAAAGCAGGACTAAACCAGGTCTAAACCAGGTCAAAACCAGGTCTAAACCAGGACTAAACCAGGACTAAACCAGGTCTAAACCAGGTTTAAACCAGGGCTAAACCAGGACTAAACCAGGTCTAAACCAGGACTACAGCAGGTCTAAACCAGGTCTAAACCAGGACTAAACCAGGTCTAAACCAGGACTAAACCAGGTCTAAACCAGGACTAAACCAGGACTAAACCAGGTCTAAACCAGGACTAAACCAGGCCTAAACCAGGCATAAACCAGGTCTAAACCAGGACTAAACCAGGTCTAAACCAGGTCTAAACCAGGACTGAACCAGGTCTAAACCTGGACAAAACCAGGACTAAACCAGGACTAAACCATTTTCTAAACCAGCTCTAAACCAGGACTAAACCAGGTCTAAACCAGGTTTAAACCAGGACTAAACCAGGTCTAAACCAGGTCTAAACCAGGTCTAAACCAGGTTTAAACCAGGACTAAACCAGGTCTAAACCAGGTCTAAACCAGGACTAAACCAGGTCTACACCAGGACTAAACCAGGACTAAACCAGGTCCAAACCAGGTTTAAACCGGGACTACACCAGGTCTAAACCAGGTCTAAAGCAGGACTACACCAGGTCTAAACCAGGTCTAAACCAGGACTAAACCAGGACTAAACCAGGACTAAACCAGGTCTAAACCAGGTCTAAACCAGGTCTAAACCAGGACTACACCAGGTCTAAACCAGGTCTAAACCAGGTCTAAACCAGGACTACACCAGGTCTAAACAAGGTCTAAACCAGGTCTAAACCAGGACTACACCAGGTCTAAACCAGATCTAAAGCAGGTCTAAAGCAGGTCTAAACAAGGTCTAAACCAAGACTAAACCAGGTCTTGAACAGGTCTAAACCAGGACTACACCAGGACTAAACCAGGACTAAACCAGGTCTAAACCAGGACTACACCAGGTCTAAACCAGGTCTAAAGCAGGACTACACCAGGTCTAAACCAGGTCTAAACCAGGTCTAAACCAGGACTAAACCAGGACTAAACCAGGTCTAAACCAGGTTTGAACCAGGACTAAACCAGGTCTAAACCAGGTCTAACCCAGGACTACAGCAGGTCTAAACCAGGTCTAAGCCAGGACTAAACCAGGTCTAAACCAGGACTAAACCAGGACTACACCAGGTCTAAACCAGGACTAAACCAGGTCTAAACCAGGACTAAACCAGGTCTAAACCAGGACTAAACCAGGACTATACCAGGTCTAAACAAGGTCTAAACCAGGATTAAACCAGACGCCCTGGATTTGCTCCAGATCAACACAGGTTAGTGTTGCTTTGGCCTTTCCTCCTGCTCCTCGTCCTGTTCTGTTTGAGTGTTTAACGGGACTAAAGCTAAACCAGCTCCTGCTGTAGATTCTGTTGTTTCTGTCGTCACTCATTTGGTTCAGTTCAACATTAGTTTGGCTCAAACAGACGAGAGTCAAACCACCGCTTTACTTTCACTTTCCAAGGCTCGTCCTGCTTCACTTTGATTCACGTCCTGACACTTACTCTGTAACTTCCTCTGACTCCACTACTTTCATGGACCACTACTTTGTACTTCTACTTGAGTCATATTATTTTGGAGTAACGTTACTCTTACTCGAGTACAGTTTTTGGATACTCTCCCACCTCTGAACTCATTTAAAGCCACAGTATGTCACTTTTCAGCCCAAACCAGACTCAAATCAGAGCCTGTTGTTTCCTTTTGCTTGTGTTGGTCGCAGTGAAAAACAAGCGTTGTTACTTTGAGCTCGCCTCTCCACAGACCTGACTCTTATCACCCAGATACCGACTGATCACAAGTGTCACAAGTGAAACAGGAAGTGAGTGTGAAAAACACATGAGCAGGATCAAATGGGACCTTTTCTCAACACTTGTCGTTAGAATAGTTACGGCGACGTCGTCTTCAGGACACTGCCGTGTTTTGGAGCTGAAATGACGTTCTATCGGCTCAAAGAAATATTGTTTTTATTGTCGTCACGGTGAAACTGAGTCTCAGCCTTTTCCTTAAACCGTGTTCGATATTAGTCACAACCAAACAGTGGATGGTCACCACACCATCATATTCTTCTAGTCCAGTCTTCCTCACCACATCCTCCTGAAGCCTTCCAAAATAAAAGCTCTTCACCTCTTTCCTGTCACAATAAGAGTTTTCACTTGTCAGAGCCTTTAGTTTGATAGTCACTATTGTTGGTGTGTTTCAGACATGTCCTCCACCAGTGAAAGGAGCTCTGAGGAGACGTTCCTGTGCTCCATCTGTCTGGAGGTGTTCTCTGAGCCAGTGACCACTCCATGTGGACACAACTTCTGCCGACGCTGCATCTCTCAGGCCTGGGACACTGATGGGCCCTGCACATGTCCTCTGTGTAAAGAGGAGTTCCACAGCAGACCACAGCTCAAGGTCAACACGCTCCTGAAGGAGGTGGCCTCAGGGTCCAACCTGGACAAGAACAAGAGCAGATCTATGGAGCACATGCCCCACTTCAAAGAGGTGCAGTGTGACGTGTGCTCGGAGCCCAAGCTGAAGGCCCTCAAGTCCTGCCTGGTGTGTCTGTCCTCCTTCTGTGAGAGCCACCTCCAGCCTCATCTCACAGTCTCTGGGCTGAAAAGACACCAGCTGATGGAGCCTGTGGAGAACCTGGAAGACAGGGTGTGTCCCACACACCAACAACCCCTGGAGCTCTTCTGTGGCACTGATGAGAAGAGCGTGTGCATGATGTGCTTCACTCTAGAGCACAAGAACCATGAGCTGTTGCCTCTGGAGGAGGCGTGTGAGCGCAGGAGGTCCTCTCTTGCTGCACATGGTGGAGCAGAGGAGGCAGAAGATCCAGGAGATCCAGAGGCTCCTGGAGCTGAGTGAGACAGAGGCCCTCAGAGAGAGGGCTGCGGGGCTGCAGGCCTTCACTGCTCTCATGCAGTCTGTTCAGAGGCGTATGGACCTCTTCTTAGAGGAGCTCCAGGAGAAGCAGAGCCGGAGCCACAGACGAGCCCAGGATCTGCTGCGGCGGCTGGAGCAGGAGATCTGTGATCTGGAGCAGAGCAGCGCTGAGGCCCAACGTCTCTCACGCTCTCATGACCCCCTCCACTTTCTACAGCGCTCTGCTGCACTCACGCCCCCTGCTGGGCTTCAGGAGTGGAGCAGCGTGAGCTTTGAGCCGGAGACATGTGAGGGCAGTGTGGCCCGGGCTCTGTCTGAGCTGGAGAACAGCGTCTCTCAGGAGGTTAACAAACACTTTAAAGAAGTGGCCTCAGAGTCTAAGAAAGCCGATCTGAAGAGAGCGCAGCAGAGTGCGGTGGAGGTGACTCTGGACCCAGACACTGCAAATCCTTATCTCGTTCTGTCTGAAGATCTCAAACAGGTTCATCACACTGATGTGTGGAAGGAGCTCCCAGACTCTCCTCTGAGGTTTGATACATGTGTTTGTGTTTTAGGAAAACAGAGTTTCTCTTCAGGCAGGTTTTACTTTGAGGTTCAGGTCAAAGGGAAAACAGAGTGGGATTTAGGAGTGGCCCAAGAGTCCATCAACAGGAAGGGAACGATCACTGTAGGTCCCAAAAATGGAGACTGGAGCATCGCCTTAAGAAACAAAGATGAGTACAGCGCTTGTACTGACTATTTGACCCGTCTGTTCCCTCAGAGAGCTCCTCAGAAGGTCGGGGTGTTTGTGGACTATGGAAAGGGTCTGGTCTCCTTTTATGATGCAGATTCTGCAGATCTCCTCTACTCCTTCACTCACTGCTGCTTCAGGGAGAAGCTGCTTCCACTTTTCAGTCCCAGTTTAAATGAGGGAGGATCAAACTCTGCTCCTCTGGTCCTCACTGCAGTGGAGACTTTGAGCCGGGACAAAGTACAAAAGTAAAAGTACTGCACTGAAGTATAATTCTGAAGTATCTGTACTTTATTTGGGTCCATTTTACTGTGGAGACTTTTTCCTCTGTGTTTGAACTGGACTGAAAAGTCCCAAGTTGGTCTCCTTATAGTTTGGACCCTGAGTTCTTGTAAAGAAAAGAAGAATTCACAGTGTCCTGGTGATGGCGTCTGAATCTCTACATTGATGTAAAGAAACTCACTGTATCTGTGTGTCAGATGCCCTCCCGTCCTCCTGTATCCCTGTGTGTCAGATGCCCTCCCGTCCTCCTGTATCCCTGTGTGTCAGATGCCCTCCCGTCCTCCTGTATCCCTGTGTGTCAGATGCCCTCCCGTCCTCCTGTATCCCTGTGTGTCAGATGCCCTCCCGTCCTCCTGTATCCCTGTGTGTCAGATGCTCGTCGGGCTCTCGGTGTCTGGAGTTCTCCACCCGTTCACTTGTGTCTTTTGGTTGTTGCTATGGGCGACAGAGACTTTGTAATGTTCCCTGAGACTCTTTATTATTGTTCAAATGTCACACTTTGTATCATTGAAATGTTGTTTTCTTTTTAACGTCTTCGTTCATTTCGTTGTCAAATATTCGATTTGATTTTGTAGAAATATTTGCCTGAACTTGGGACGTTTTCTTTTCTTTTTCTTTTCATCACTTTGTTTCTGTCAATGAATAAATGACAGTTTTGAATCAACCTGGTCTAAGGGTGAGTGACAGCACTGGTGATGGAAAAAAGAATCCGAAAAATAACAAAGAAATAATGAAATCCAAAAGTGCACAGAGAAAATAATAAGTGTCAAAGAAAAATACCAAAATGATCTTTAGTTTGCACAGGATGTCATTTCTTTTGCTGCATGTAAATATTTGTAAAGTTTCATGATGGATCCACATGAGCAAACACATCATTTGTGAAACTGTGTCATGAACAGGTTTGGCTTCATCTAAGTTTTTCTTCTCCTCCTTTTGGAGAAATGTGCTTTTCTCTAGTTTACAGTGTGGATGTCGTCTGTGTGTGATTATTGTTTCTCTCTCAAACTCAAGAAAAACCAATCAATCCAAAAACCTGAACATCTGGTTTGTTCCGTCACAGCCTCTGACACAAAAACACGCTCACAAGAGCAGATTTAAGCCACAAGAACGATTCTAAATCTACAATAGTGTTAAAAACATGAGCTGCCACAAAGAAACAGCAGAATGAGACACTTTGTTACTGAGTTTGTGTCTGTGATGAGTCGGAGAAGAGATTCACTCGACCTTTTCCTGCTTCAGTCGCTTAGAAGCACAAAAGAAGCACAAAATCCTCAGTCGAGCAAAGAAAATGTGCACACGGTGAATCCTGAGCCCTGTGGAGTTTAAAAACCCAGTGGAGCACTTCCTGTATCACCACATGACATCAGCAGGTGGAACAGAGTGTTTTCAGTGTGAGAGAAGAGCTGGTGCTAAATGTGCAGGTTTGTGTGTTAAACATGTGTGAATGAAACAAAACACAACTCCCACAGAGTCTGAACTAAAGTCACATTTGATCAGTGAAGATTTGAGTCCAAACAAGAACTTATTTTGATCCAAGTGAAACGACTCGACACACGAAGGACAATGAAGATTGTTTCTTTCAGACCAAATAGAAGGAATCAGTGGTTTTGAATGGCTGAATAATCTGGAGCTCCTTTAAGTCCATTCGATTTGACCACATTTGACATCATTACAACACTTTGTGCCACAGATTTACACAATCACCAATTTGATTCAATGATTCATTTTGTCTTGAACATTTCAAAGATGAAATGACTCTTTTCCCACTGGATTTATGAATCTGCTGTTCACTTCCATTTGGACATTGAGCTCATCAAAGAAATGAGCCCAGTGCATTTACAATCTGCCTGAGGCTCCTCATTGTGTTACTGAAGTGAAACAGAAGATTCACTTCACTTCTGAACACATCATTTTGACACTATCGTGTCCCCAGGGCCTTGACAACATTTTCACTCGTCTGGTTCGACTTCCAGACTCATTTTGCAGGTGGATTTCCTCAGCGCTCACGTCTGTGTGTTTTCCTTTGCATTCCTTTGGTTTGGGCCTCATTAAACGAGCGCAGCAGACGCTCCCGGCTCACCTGTGTTTGTGGCGCCATCTACTGGCCACACGAGGAATGAGCTGATAAAGGAGGAAGGAGAGGAGAGGTGAATGGGCTCAGCAGTGGAGCTGAAGACGAGGAGCAGAGGGGCTGGACTTTTTCACTTGACACTGTGAGTTTGAGACTGAGAAGAAGCAACATCTCAAGTCCCACATGTGAGAAGGACATGAGAACCTACGGCCACATCAGAGCCTCCAAGGTCCATATCTGTGTCATATTTGTGAGCTCCTGTTGGTCGGCTTCAGGGGCCTCAGGACATTCTAAAGTGCAACAGTTAAAGGGCCCAGATGACACTGTTTTCTCCTCTTTCCTCATCCCAAACACACCTGGACTTGTGTTTGCTTCATTCACACCTGTTTAAAGCTGCACTCTGCCACTTTTCTGCTGGAGGCTTTTCTCCATGGAGACGGTTCCGCCGTACGCCATTAAACCTCCACCCAGTCCCAGGTCAGATCTGTGGAGAGGCGACCCCGCTCACAGTCAGAATGTGTTTCTCTGCGTTCTTGAGCTCTAAAACCGCCTGGGACTGAAGAAATGTAAAGTAGAGCTGTTTAATGTCACACTGCGGAACATTCCAGGCAGAGCAGTGACGTCTCCATAGAAACCCCAGTTAAAAAGTGACACAGTGTGACTTTCCTCTGGACTGAACTAAAGGTGAGTGGGAGCAGGGCCGGATCTCACCTTCAGGGGCCCTAAGCAGAGTTTGTCTTGGGGCCCTGGCTGCTTCAGCTCCAGTGCAAATGTCCCTGCCATAAGGCTGCCGAGCCTTTAAGAGGACGTCACTCCTGCCCCTGCTCCACCTGCGCACTGTGGCACAGGTATCCAGGACGCAGAGGGAGGCCCTGGAGAAAGGCCTCCGCCTCCGCCTCTTTCTCCGCTCAATATTCCCATTTGTGCGCAAATGAAGAGGAAGAACCTCTCGTGTTATGGACCTGGGTCAGTGTCGTTTGCTGTTTTTACCGTTTGTCCTTGTCCAGGGTTCCTCCAGTGTCTCACAAACTCTTCAACGCATCGAATTTAGCAATTTGGAAATAATACCTTTAAAAGACTCTGAAAAAGTCTGGATTTTTTATATCTGGGTCCTTATATGTGTGCAGTAACTTCTCTGTATCACATTCCTCCTCAAAAGTTGAATTATTTGGTTCAAAAACGTCGCCTAAATAAAGAACGACAGAACCAATAACTGAGAACGTGACGCAGCCGAGGGTCAAAATCCTCCGAACACGACACTGAAGATCTCGGGCTTCAGCAGCACAAGAAACAAGCTGAGCAGAAGAGTCAAATCAAAGACGATGTGAGTAGAACACAAAGTCTGATTAAAGCCGTTCTGTTGTTCTTTACGTTGGTTTTTACGTCACCGAGCGACACTTTTCATGCTGGAGTTATGAAGAAGAGTCTCTGCTCCCCAGATTCACTTGTTTGACAAATAAACGAACCCAGATTCTATCATTTAGTTTTTCTTTGCCGGTAGGTCTGTGAAATAGGCGGTGAAATAGGTCTGAAGTTGTTATAGAAACGGTCTTAAAAAGGTCTTTGAAGGACTTGAGTTTAACTTGCAGAAACCTGTAGGAACCCTGCCTCTCCAACTTCAGCTCCTCCTGGTAAATCTGTCAGTTCACCCCCGATCCGCCATTAAACGCTCTGCACCTTCATTACTCCTGTGGTCATGAGGTGGTGTCTGACGCCCCTGCTGGACTTCAGCGGCCACTGTCTGTATATTGTGCACTTTTAGGCCGGTACATGTCACTGTGCAGATAATTAACACTGACTCCCTGTAAATATGTTGCTTTTCGTTGTTTGTATAGATTTCTTTTTGTTTATTGGAGATAACCACACACTCAGACAAGACGACCCGATCATCCTGAAACTTCCTTCAGTCCAAAGCTCTGGATCCCGCTGCAGTGTTTCTGACCGAAGACTGAGGCCGGACTCCCGTAGCCCCGCACACATTCTACATACAATATTTCACAGCTCCACTCCACAGAACTATGGATGATTCCCATTCCACAACATGATGGACAAACTCCTGTTTTCTGACATGGGTTTGGAACCTTTTTTTACTCCGTTTTCTAGCCACAAGTGTTAGCTTACGTATGTCTGTATGTATATATGTATATACATGCATGTATGTATGTATATGTGTGTGTATGTAGGAGTGAATGCATGTATGTGTATGTGTATGTGTGTACATGTATGTATGCATGTGTATGTATGTATGTGTGTGTATGTATGTGTGTATGTGTATGTATGTATGTATGTATGAATGAATGTAAGTATGTATGTATGTGTATGTAGGTGTGAAAGTTGTGTGAGTGAGCGCCTCTGTCAGTCTGCCCCAGGGCAGCTGTGGCTACAACAGTAGTTTACACCACCAGGTCTGGAGTGAATGAAGAAGCTCTGTGAATAATCCTCTGTAAAGCGTCTGTGACATTTGTCTGTGAACAGCACTGTAGAAATAAACACTTACTTACTCATGTATGTCTTTATGTATGTATGTGTGTATGTATGTATGTGTATGTATAGGTGTATGTATGTATGTGTGTGTCTGTATATATATGTATACATTTGTGTATGTAGGTGTGTATGTACGTATGTGTATGTATGTATGTATATATGTGTGTATGTATATATGTGTGTATGTGTGTATGTATACATGTATAGGTGTATGCATGCGTGTGTATATATGTATACGGATGCTGGCACACACTGGTTGCCGCTCCAAGCCTGGTTCTAACTAATCGGATGTTTTGCAGCTATTTATGTGTCAGCTACTTTTTTTCTGACCGCTCCCAATGCGTTATTGGTAATTTCTTTCAAGTTGACGCTGTCAAGCCGGTGTCAGCCCATTCCTCGCTCCAGATTCCCATCCTAGCCCAGCCCTGCTCAACTCACCTGCCGACGTCTTCTGCCTTCGTCCAAATCTGGCCTACGGAGTAGCCGCTCACTGACACTGTCTTCATCTGCACATTACAGTCTTTGAGGGTTGTGTGCTCTGGGATCCAAACATCCTGGGGTACTCAGTCCGTGACTGTCCGCTTGTGCCGAGTTAGCCCGCCGCTAGCTACAGTGAGCTGCCCCGTGGGTGCGGCAGTTGTTGGCTACTATGCTCCGTCTCTCCTCTGGCCTTGTCTTGGACCCCGCAGGCGTTGTGTTTTCGCTATTGTTGATTTATCTGGGCGTTTTTCACCTCTTCTCTGGATCCAGTGCTACTCCTTTATGGACTGGAGCGGATCGACTTGCCTCTGCAGCTAGCGCTAGCCCGCTGCTAGTCCCACTCCTTTGGAAAATGCCGCTGCAGCAACACTCCGCCTCCGCTCTCCGCTGGTTTAACCACCGCATGTTCTCTATCAAAACTCCTCTGCAGCGCCGTCCTGTACACCGCGGATCTGGTCGTTCGTACACATATAACCTGGCATCCCCGCACAGCATTCCGTCCGTCTGGTCTCAACGCCGCTTGCAAACTTCCTCACTACGTGACCACAACAAAACCCATGTGAATCTGGCCAATCTGCGTCCTCTTCTCCGTCACCCTCAACCAATCACAAGGCGGTGCTCCCTGAAGCTGTCTCTTCTCAACACTCGCTCTCTCAACAGCAAGGCTGGAGTTATCAATGACTTTATCACGGATAATAATCTCGATTTTCTTTGTTTAACGGAAACTTGGCACAGACCCCTGGACTATTTTTCACTGAATCAAACTCCTCCTCCTGGCTACACTTACATTGAAAATGCTCGCTCTGATGGGCGGGGAGGTGGAACTGCAGTTATCTACAAGAAGGACATTAAAACCACAGCTATCTTGATCCCAAAAATGCACTCTTTTGAACATACAGTTTTTAAATTGTCTGGTCCCACTCCTCTTGTCACTGCAGTCATTTATCGCCCTCCCAAACCAAACCCATCTTTTTCTTCTGATTTTACTGACTTTATGACCCAGCTCTCTGCTATTTCACCTTCTATCCTGCTTCTAGGGGACTTCAACTTTCACATAGATGACCCCAACTCTAAACCTGCATCTGATTTTTGGACTTACTACAGTGTTTCAACATTATCCAACATGTCAGTTTCCCCACACACAGCCATGGTCACATACTTGATTTGGTTTGCACCACTGGTCTCTCTGTTCACAATCTTTCGAGCCAAAATCTTTATATATCTGACCACCTGGCCTTGCATCTTGTCATTGACATCCCTCTCCCTGCTCCTAAATCCAAGCGCACAATATCTTTCTGTAATCTCAAATCTGTTACAAATTCTGCTCTCTCAAATTCTTTGGCAGCCAATTTGTCTCTTATCCCTCCCCTTTGTCCAATAATCCCTCTGACTATGTCAACTTCTACAATCACGCACTCTCTTCCTGTCTTGACCAACTTGCACCCACAAAAACAAAGAACGTTTCTTTTACCCACACAGCTCCCTGGTTCACTCCAGAGCTCCGCGCCATGAAAACCCGCAAACGCCAGCTTGAGAGGCTCTCTACAAAAACCAGCTTAACTGTGCATCATCAGATGTACATAGACCATATTCATTTATACAAAAATGCCCTAAATGCTGCCAGATCTAACCATTATTCCAACATAATTCATTCTGGTTCCAAAATCCCAAAACTTTGTTCTCTACAATAAACAAACTATTGAAGCCCAATGACAACTCCTCCTCCTCATTTACTGTTGATAAATGCAACCTATTCCTATCTCACTTTCAAGAAAAAATTGACACCATTTACAACTCTCTCCCCCGTTACTGACCCCACACCTGATTCTCCACCCCTCATTCCACTCCGCAACTCTCTCATTTCTCCCTCATATCTTCTGTTGAACTCAACAAGCTTTTGTCAAGCATCAAAACTTCCACCTGTACCCTGGACCCTATTCCCTCTGTTTTCATTAAAGGGGTGCCAGTCGACCCTCTCATTACAACAATAATCAACTCATCACTTTCCTCCGGTTCTGTGCCTGAGTCTCTCAAGCTGGCAGCAGTCACTCCAATACTCAAAAACCTGGTCTGGATCCTGAAAATCTTGCAAATTTTCGTCCCATTTCCAACTTGCCATTTCTGTCAAAAGTTCTGGAACGTGTCGTTGCTGCTCAATTAAAAACCCACTTAAACTTCAATAGCCTTTATGAACCTTTTCAATCCGGTTTCCGCCAACAACACAGTATGAAACTGCCCTGGTTAAAATAACAAACGATCTGCTCCTCTCCTCGGACTCTGGTAACATCTCCATCCTCATTCTCCTGGATCTCACTGCAGCATTCGACACCATCAGTCACTCCATCCTCCTCACCCGTCTCAAAACCTCCTTTAATATCACAGGCTCTGCTCTCTCCTGGTTTCAATCCTACCTCTCCAACCGACAACAGTTCATCAAAGTCAACAACTGTTCATCCTAAACTTCTCCCCTGCTGCAAGGTGTTCCCCAAGGTTCGGTGCTTGGTCCTCTCTTGTTCATCCTCTACCTCATTCCCCTCGGCAACATCATTCGCCGTCATGGTCTCCAGTTCCACTGCTACGCTGACGACATACAATTGTACATTTCCACAAAATCCATCAACTCCACAACTCACTCCACACTCACCCACTGTTTAATTGAAATCAAAACCTGGTTACAACAAAACTTTCTCAAACTCAACAGTAATAAAACTGACATTATCATAATTGGTCCCAAAAACATCTCCAAATCCTTTCAAAATTTTCAGTTGACCTTTGACAATAACACTCTGACTCCATCACCTGTTATCCGCAACCTTGGTTTTCTTTTTGACTCCAATCTCTCTTTTGAACAGCATGTCAACCAAATAACCCGGACTGCATTTTTCCACCTCAAAAACATCGCCCGTCTCCGCTCATCACTTTCCTTTTCTGCTGCTGAAACCCTGATTCACGCCTTCATCACTTCAAGATTAGATTACTGCAATAGCATTCTCTATGGTACATCCTCCAAAACACTCAATAAGCTACAATACATTCAAAACTCTGCCCGTCTCCTCACGCACACCCGCTCCCGTGAACACATCACTCCCGTCCTCCAGAACCTCCACTGGCTCCCCATCCCTCAGCGCATACAGTTCAAAGTCCTCATCACCTTCAGCGCCCTCCATAATCTGGCCCCATCCTACCTCACAGACCTGCTCCACCGCCACACCCCATCCCGCTCCCTCCGCTCCTCCGATGCAAACCTCCTGTCCCTCCCCTGCAGGACCAAGCTCCGAACCTGGGGAGACAGAGCCTTCTCCATCGCTGCCCCCACCCTCTGGAACTCACTACCACAACAACTCAGAGACTGCACCGATCTCCCAACTTTCAAAAACAACCTCAAGACCCACCTGTTTAAAGCTGCTTTTAATTTGTAATTTTAACATGTTCTCTCTGAACGTTGAATTTTATGAACTTAATGTTGTATTTGTAATGTTATGTTGTGTTCCTTGTATTGTTATATTTGTGAAGCGTCTTTGAGTATCGTGAAAAGCGCTATATAAATAAAATGTATTATTATTATTATTGTATGTATGGGTTTGTGCATGTATATGTCTGTATGTACGTGTTCATGGGTTTGTACGTTTTCACTTTGTCCTGAATATTTCCTTAAACTGTTTGGAAATGAACTGATTATTATTAATGTTTCCGTTTTCTGCTGTAAATAAAAAAGGGTTTTTCATGTTCTGCTCCTCAAAAACCACCAGAATCCTTCCCTCTCTTTCCTAAACACAAAAACCAAATCCACACGTGAGATTCCATCATATTTATTACATAATAAAAAGTCCATAAGTTCCATTTCTTTATTTACAGACGTGAGATTTGCCTCAGACGAGTTCTTCTGCTGAACTCGGAATAAATATTTCAGGATCTGTTTCAGTCCTTTTACAGTCACTGGTAAAATAAACTTTTTCTGTCCCAAAGTTCGGTCCTCGGAGCGAACGACACGAACGAAACTTCCACCGAAAAAACGAGACGAGAGGGTCTGAAGGAGCCGACGAGAAACCTGAACCTCCACAGGCCGGAGCCCACAGAAGAATGCTAACGAAGCTCATGGAGGCCAGCAGCTACAGCGGAGGAGAGTCTGGAGCTCAGTGTCATATTTGGACCCTGTGATTCGAAAGAGCCAAAAGAACTTTTCCACAACGGCCGAAGTGTCTGAAGTGTCTGAAGTGTGAAGCTGTAGGAACTTCAACCAACACGGTCGACAAAGGAGAAACATTCTTCATGAAGAATTTATCCACAACGACCGAGGGAAGAAAGACGAAAACTTAAAGGAAACGACAACGATCCGTGTGTCGTTCGTTCATCCGTTTTTCAAAATAAAACCAAAAAATAAGAAAAAAAAAAACTCTTTTCTTCATTATTTGTCTCCAAAACCAAAATGAAAAAACAGAAACATTGTGTTTTTCAGTTTTCGATTTTGTGTTTGATGAATAACGGGGAAAAAATAACGGACGTTTCCTGTGTCACAAACCAGGACTAAACCAGGACTAAACCAGGTCCTGGTTTAGTCCTGGTTTAGACCTGGTTTAGACCCGGTTTAGTCCTGGTTTAGTCCTGGTTCAGTCCTGGTTCAGTCCTGGTTTAGTCCTGGTTTAGACCTGGTTCAGATGCTCCACACTGGATTTCAGGACCAGGAGTTTGTTTTTCCCATTATTCATTTAAACACAAAATCGAAAACTGAAAAAACGAAGCATTATCTGTTTTTTCATTGTGGTGTTGGAGGAAAATCATGTAGACAAGAGTTGTTTTTTCATTTTCTTATGTTTTATTTACCGACACAGGGGATTGTTGTTGTTTAAGCTTTCGTCTTTCTTCCCTTGATCGTTGTGGACACATTTTTCATACGCCCGACATTTACCACAGAAGAACCGTTCACCTGAAGTTCCAAACCGACAGCGCGACACTTAAAAAGCTCAATTTGGTCTTTTCTTGATTTATGGACAAAACGGCGCAGGTTATTTTCATGTAAATAAATGAGGCTGTTTCGGTTTCTCTTTCCCGTCTGTGCAGCAGAACTCGCCGCTCGTCTCGTCGCTCTAAACTCTTGGTCCGTTTAAAACCGAAGACGTCACTGAATCGTTTTGAACTTCATCATTTCACTTTGGACGAAGATTCTGCGCTCGACACGTTTGGAAACGGAAATAAAAACTAAACCGAGTTCTGTTTTATCGCGCGGTGAGAAAAGGACACGTAAAAACGGGACTTAAACGCTAAAAATGAATCGATTTATTTCACGTTTGTCCCGGTAATTTTACATTCTGAGAGACAAAAATACATCTCAACATTTGGCAACGAAATAAAAATAAACACTGGCTTAATTTGGACTAAAAGTTTAAACTATTTTGTGTTTTTAGGTCTAAATATTTTATTTCTGTTGATGCTGAATTTGTCATAAAATGTGCAGGTTTTGTTTTGTAGTTTCATGTTTCTGTGGCAGCCATTTTTGTAGTTTTTGGGTGTGTTTTTAAACGTCATAATTTAGCTTGAAAATCTTCAGTTTGATCAGTTCTCGTCTTCGTAAAAGTCGCCATGTTTGTAGTTTTCTGAGCTCCGCCGTATTTGTAGTCTTTACATTGGAGTCGTCCCAGTGCGGCCGTGTTCCTGTGACTTCCTGCGTCGGCCATGTTTGTAGTTCCCTGTAGTTCTGGGGTTATTTGACCTCGTCAGGGGCCGCGGTGCTGCTCCGGGGCCCCGGGGGCAGCAGAGGCACCGGGGACGTGGCCTCGATGAGGGCGGGGTTCAGGATGATTGGCAGGGACATGGGCGGGACTCCGACCTGAAGCGGCGACGCGAGTGGCTGCAGGATGAGGGGGGAGGGGCCTAACGAGGAGGAGGCGGGGTTTAGGGAGGAAGAGGAGGGGCCAAAAGAGGGAGGGGGAGGAGTCTGAGCTGAGGGGGGCGTGGCCAAAGAGTCCGAGTCTGAAAGAGAAAAAAAAAAGATTAAACCAAAACTAAACCAGAACTAAACCAGGACTAAACCAGGACTTAACCAGGACTAAACCAAGTCTAAATCAGGTCTGAACCAGGACTGAATCAGGTCTGAACCAGGACTGAATAAGGAAAGAACCAGGACTAAACCAAGACTAAACCAGGACTAAACCAGGACTAAACCCGGTCTGGCCCCTGTGCACTCACTGGTGGTGGCGCCCTCTTGTGGAGACTCTGGTCGGCTCGGGCTCTGGGACTGGGGGGGGGGTGAGGGCTGGAGGGGGGGAGGGGGAGGGTGGGTGAGCGGGAGGAGGCGTCTGGGGAGAGGGAGGTCTGACAGGTGCGGCAGGCTCGACAGGCTCTGAGGAGAAACACAGATTTAAGAGATTTAAAGTCTCTGGAGCTGATTTTACTGAGACATGATCCAGGACTAAACCAGGACTAAACCAGGACTAAACCAGGACTAAACCAGGACTAAACCAGGACTGAATCAGGACAAAATCAGGACTAAACCAGGACTAAACCAGGACTAAACCAGGACTAAACCAGGACTAAACCAGGACTGAATCAGGACAAAATCAGGACTAAACCAGGACTAAACCAGGACTAAACCAGGACTAAACCAGGTCTAAACCAGGACTAAACCAGGACTAAACCAGGACTAAACCCGGACTAAACCAGGACTAAACCAGGACTGAATCAGGACAAAATCAGGACTAAACCAGGACTAAACCAGGACTAAACCAGGACTAAACCAGGTCTAAACCAGGTCTAAACCAGGTCTAAACCAGGCCTAAACCAGGACTAAACCAGGACTAAACCAGGACTAAACCAGGTCTAAACCAGGTCTAAACCAGGACTGGACCAGGACTAAACAAACCAGGACTAAACCAGGACTAAACCAGGACTGAATCAGGACAAAATCAGGACTAAACCAGGACTAAACCAGGACTAAACCAGGACTAAAACAGGACTAAACCAGGTCTAAAACAGGTCTAAAACAGGATTAAACCAGGACTAAACCAGGAGAAAACCAAGACTAGATCAGGACTAAACCAGCACTACAACTAAGGACTAACCCAGGACTAAACCAGGACTAAACCAGGACTAAACCAGGACTGAATCAGGACAAAATCAGGACTAAACCAGGACTAAACCAGGACTAAACCAGGACTAAACCAGGACTAAACCAGGACTAAACCAGGACTAAACCAGGACTAACCCAGGACTAAACCAGGACTAAACCAGGACTGAATCAGGACTAAACCAGGACTAAACCAGGACTAAACCAGGACTAAATCAGGACTAAACCAGGATTAAAACCAGGTCTAAATCAGGACTGAACCAGGACTAAACCAGGACTAAACCAGGACTAAACCAGGACTAAACCAGGACTAAACCAGGTTTAAACCAGGTCTAAACCAGGACTAAACCAGGACTAAACCAGGTCTAAACCAGGACTAAACCAGGTCTAAACCAGGTCTAAACCAGGTCTAAACCAGGACTAAACCAGGTCTAAACCAGGTCTAAACCAGGACTAAACCAGGACTAAACCAGGACTAAACCAGGTCTAAACCAGGTCTAAACCAGGACTAAACCAGGTCTAAAGCAGGACTACACCAGGTCTAAACCAGGTCTAAACCAGGACTACACCAGGTCTAAACAAGGTCTAAACCAGGTCTAAACCAGGACTACACCAGGTCTAAACCAGATCTAAACCAGGACTACACCAGGTCTAAACAAGGTCTAAACCAAGACTAAACCAGGTCTTGAACAGGTCTAAACCAGGACTACACCAGGACTAAACCAGGACTAAACCAGGTCTAAACCAGGACTACACCATGTCTAAACCAGGTCTAAAGCAGGACTACACCAGGACTAAACCAGGTCTAAACCAGGTCTAAACCAGGACTAAACCAGGACTAAACCAGGTCTTGAACAGGTCTAAACCAGGACTACACCAGGACTAAACCAGGACTAAACCAGGTCTAAACCAGGAGTAAACCAGGACTACACCAGGACTAAACCAGGACTAAACCAGGTCTAAACCAGGTCTTGAACAGGTCTAAACCAGGACTACACCACGTCTAAACCAGGACTAAACCAGGACTAAACCAGGACTAACCCAGGACTAAACCAGGACTAAACCAGGACTAACCCAGGACTAAACCAGGACTAAACCAGGACTGAATCAGGACTAAACCAGGACTAAACCAGGACTATACCAGGTCTAAACAAGGTCTAAACCAGGTCTAAACCAGGACTACACCAGGACTACACCAGGTCTAAACCAGGTCTAAACCAGGTCTAAACCAGGACTACAGCAGGTCTAATGGGGTCATGTGACTCTCAGGCTCCTCCCTCTGCCTGAACCAGGAAACAGACGCCCTGGATTTGCTCCGGATCAACACAGGTTAGTGTTGCTTTGGCCTTTCCTCCTGCTCCTCGTCCTGTTCTGTTTGAGTGTTTAACGGGACTAAAGCTAAACCAGCTCCTGCTGTAGATTCTGTTGTTTCTGTCGTCACTCATTTGGTTCAGTTCAACATTAGTTTGGCTCAAACAGACGAGAGTCAAACCACCGCTTTACTTTCACTTTCCAAGGCTCGTCCTGCTTCACTTTGATTCACGTCCTGACACTTACTCTGTAACTTCCTCTGACTCCACTACTTTCATGGACCACTACTTTGTACTTCTACTTGAGTCATATTATTTTGGAGTAACGTTACTCTTACTCGAGTACAGTTTTGGATACTCTCCCACCTCTGAACTCATTTAAAGCCACAGTATGTCACTTTTCAGCCCAAACCAGACTCAAATCAGAGCCTGTTGTTTCCTTTTGCTTGTGTTGGTCGCAGTGAAAAACAAGCGTTGTTACTTTGAGCTCGCCTCTCCACAGACCTGACTCTTATCACCCAGATACCGACTGATCACAAGTGTCACAAGTGAAACAGGAAGTGAGTGTGAAAAACACATGAGCAGGATCAAATGGGACCTTTTCTCAACACTTGTCGTTAGAATAGTTACGGCGACGTCGTCTTCAGGACACTGCCGTGTTTTGGAGCTGAAATGACAATCGGCTCAAAGAAATATTGTTTTTATTGTCGTCACGGTGAAACTGAGTCTCAGCCTTTTCCTTAAACCGTGTTCGATATTAGTCACAACCAAACAGTGGATGGTCACCACACCATCATATTCTTCTAGTCCAGTCTTCCTCACCACATCCTCCTGAAGCCTTCCAAAATAAAAGCTCTTCACCTCTTTCCTGTCACAATAAGAGTTTTCACTTGTCAGAGCCTTTAGTTTGATAGTCACTATTGTTGGTGTGTTTCAGACATGTCCTCCACCAGTGAAAGGAGCTCTGAGGAGACGTTCCTGTGCTCCATCTGTCTGGAGGTGTTCTCTGAGCCAGTGACCACTCCATGTGGACACAACTTCTGCCGACGCTGCATCTCTCAGGCCTGGGACACTGATGGGCCCTGCACATGTCCTCTGTGTAACGAGGAGTTCCACAGCAGACCACAGCTCAAGGTCAACACGCTCCTGAAGGAGGTGGCCTCAGGGTCCAACCTGGACAAGAACAAGAGCAGATCTATGGAGGACATGGACGACTTTAAAGAGGTGCAGTGTGACGTGTGCTCGGAGCCCAAGCTGAAGGCCCTCAAGTCCTGCCTGGTGTGTCTGTCCTCCTTCTGTGAGAGCCACCTCCAGCCTCATCTCACAGTCTCTGGGCTGAAAAGACACCAGCTGATGGAGCCTGTGGAGAACCTGGAAGACAGGGTGTGTCCCACACACCAGCGCCCCCTGGAGCTCTTCTGTGGCACTGATGAGAAGAGCGTGTGCATGATGTGCTTCGCTCTAGAGCACAAGAACCATGAGCTGTTGCCTCTGGAGGAGGCGTGTGAGCGCAGGAGGTCCTCTCTGCTGCAGACTCAGGCTCAGAGCCAGCACATGGTGGAGCAGAGGAGGCAGAAGATCCAGGAGATCCAGAGGCTCCTGGAGCTGAGTGAGACAGAGGCCCTCAGAGAGAGGGCTGCGGGGCTGCAGGCCTTCACTGCTCTCATGCAGTCTGTTCAGAGGCGTATGGACCTCTTCTTAGAGGAGCTCCAGGAGAAGCAGAGCCGGAGCCACAGACGAGCCCAGGATCTGCTGCAGCGGCTGGAGCAGGAGATCTGTGATCTGGAGCAGAGCAGCGCTGAGGCCCAACGTCTCTCACGCTCTCATGACCCCCTCCACTTTCTACAGCGCTCTGCTGCACTCACGCCCCCTGCTGGGCTTCAGGAGTGGAGCAGCGTGAGCTTTGAGCCGGAGACATGTGAGGGCAGTGTGGCCCGGGCTCTGTCTGAGCTGGAGAACAGCGTCTCTCAGGAGGTTAACAAACACTTTAAGGAAGTGGCCTCAGAGTCTAAGAAAGCCGATCTGAAGAGAGCGCAGCAGAGTGCGGTGGAGGTGACTCTGGACCCAGACACGGCTCAGCCATGGCTCGTTCTGTCTGAAGATCTCAAACAGGTTCATCACACTGATGTGAGGAAGGAGCTCCCAGACTCTCCTCTGAGGTTTGATACAGGTGTTACTGTTTTAGGAAAACAGAGTTTCTCTTCAGGCAGGTTTTACTTTGAGGTTCAGGTCAAAGGGAAAACAGAGTGGGATTTAGGAGTGGCCCAAGAGTCCATCAACAGGAAGGGAACGATCACTGTAGGTCCCAAAAATGGAGACTGGAGCATCTGCTTAAGAAACAAAGATGAGTACAGCGCTTGTACTGACCCTCCTGTCCGTCTGTGCCCTCAGAGAGCTCCTCAGAAGGTCGGGGTGTTTGTGGACTATGGAAAGGGTCTGGTCTCCTTTTATGATGCAGATTCTGCAGATCTCCTCTACTCCTTCACTCACTGCTGCTTCAGGGAGAAGCTGCTTCCACTTTTCAGTCCCTGTTTAAATGCAGGAGGATCAAACTCTGCTCCTCTGGTCCTCACTGCAGTGGAGACTTTGAGCCGGGACAAAGTACAAAAGTAAAAGTACTGCACTGAAGTATAATTCTGAAGTATCTGTACTTTATTTGGGTCCATTTTACTGTGGAGACTTTTTCCTCTGTGTTTGAACTGGACTGAAAAGTCCCAAGTTGGTCTCCTTATAGTTTGGACCCTGAGTTCTTGTAAAGAAAAGAAGAATTCACAGTGTCCTGGTGATGGCGTCTGAATCTCTACATTGATGTAAAGAAACTCACTGTATCTGTGTGTCAGATGCCCTCCCCACCCCCTGTACCCCTGTGTGTCAGATGCCCTCCCGTCCTCCTGTATCCCTGTGTGTCAGATGCCCTCCCGTCCTCCTGTATCCCTGTGTGTCAGATGCCCTCCCGTCCTCCTGTATCCCTGTGTGTCAGATGCCCTCCCGTCCTCCTGTATCCCTGTGTGTCAGATGCCCTCCCGTCCTCCTGTATCCCTGTGTGTCAGATGCCCTCCCGTCCTCCTGTATCCCTGTGTGTCAGATGCCCTCCCGTCCTCCTGTATCCCTGTGTGTCAGATGCCCTCCCGTCCTGCCTCAATAACACATTTTGAAGTTTTATATTTGGGGCTCGTCGGGCTCTCGGTGTCTGGAGTTCTCCACCCGTTCACTTGTGTCTTTTGGTTGTTGCTATGGGCGACAGAGACTTTGTAATGTTCCCTGAGACTCTTTATTATTGTTCAAATGTCACACTTTGTATCATTGAAATGTTGTTTTCTTTTTAACGTCTTCGTTCATTTCGTTGTCAAATATTCGATTTGATTTTGTAGAAATATTTGCCTGAACTTGGGACGTTTTCTTTTGTTTTTCTTTTCATCACTTTGTTTCTGTCAATGAATAAATGACAGTTTTGAATCAACCTGGTCTAAGGGTGAGTGACAGCACTGGTGATGGAAAAAAGAATCCGAAAAATAACAAAGAAATAATGAAATCCAAAAGTGCACAGAGAAAATAATAAGTGTGAAAGAAAAATACCAAAATGATCTTTAGTTTGCACAGGATGTCATTTCTTTTGCTGCAGGTAAATATTTGTAAAGTTTCATGATGGATCCACATGAGCAAACACATCATTTGTGAAACTGTGTCATGAACAGGTTTGGCTTCATCTAAGTTTTTCTTCTCCTCCTTTTGGAGAAATGTGCTTTTCTCTAGTTTACAGTGTGGATGTTGTCTGTGTGTGATTATTGTTTCTCTCTCAAACTCAAGAAAAACCAATCAATCCAAAAACCTGAACATCTGGTTTGTTCCGTCACAGCCTCTGACACAAAAACACGCTCACAAGAGCAGATTTAAGCCACAAGAACGATTCTAAATCTACAATAGTGTTAAAAACATGAGCTGCCACAAAGAAACAGCAGAATGAGACACTTTGTTACTGAGTTTGTGTCTGTGATGAGTCGGAGAAGAGATTCACTCGACCTTTTACTGCTTCAGTCTCTTAGAAGCACAAAAGAAGCACAAAATCCTCAGTCGAGCAAAGAAAATGTGCACACGGTGAATCCTGAGCCCTGTGGAGTTTAAAAACCCAGTGGAGCACTTCCTGTATCACCACATGACATCAGCAGGTGGAACAGAGTGTTTTCAGTGTGAGAGAAGAGCTGGTGCTAAATGTGCAGGTTTGTGTGTTAAACATGTGTGAATGAAACAAAACACAACTCCTACAGAGTCTGAACTAAAGTCACATTTGATCAGTGAAGATTTGAGTCCAAACAAGAACTTATTTTGATCCAAGTGAAATGACTCGACACACGAAGGACAATGAAGATTGTTTCTTTCAGACCAAATAGAAGGAATCAGTGGTTCTGAATGGCTGAATAATCTGGAGCTCCTTTAAGTCCATTCGATTTGACCACATGTGACATCAGTACAACACATTGTGCCACAGATTTACACAATCACCAATTTGATTCAATGATTCATTTTGTCTTGAACATTTCAATGAAATGACTCTTTTCCCACTGGATTTATGAATCTGCTGTTCACTTCCATTTGGACATTGAGCTCATCAAAGAAATGAGCCCAGTGCATTTACAATCTGCCTGAGGCTCCTCATTGTGTTACTGAAGTGAAACAGAAGATTCACTTCACTTCTGAACACATCATTTTGACACTATTGTGTCCCCAGGGCCTTGACAACATTTTCACTCGTCTGGTTCGACTTCCAGACTCATTTTGCAGGTGGATTTCCTCAGCGCTCACGTCTGTGTGTTTTCCTTTGCATTCCTTTGGTTTGGGCCTCATTAAACGAGCGCAGCAGACGCTCCCGGCTCACCTGTGTTTGTGGCGCCATCTACTGGCCACACGAGGAATGAGCTGATAAAGGAGGAAGGAGAGGAGAGGTGAATGGGCTCAGCAGTGGAGCTGAAGACGAGGAGCAGAGGGGCTGGACTTTTTCACTTGACACTGTGAGTTTGAGACTGAGAAGAAGCAACATCTCAAGTCCCACATGTGAGAAGAACATGAGAACCTACGGCCACATCAGAGCCTCCAGGTCCATATCTGTGTCATATTTGTGAGCTCCTGTTGGTCGGCTTCACGGGACATCAGGACATTCTAAAGTGCAACAGTTAAAGGGCCCAGATGACACTGTTTTCTCCTCTTTCCTCGTCCCAAACACACCTGGACTTGTGTTTGCTTCATTCACACCTGTTTAAAGCTGCACTCTGCCACTTTTCTGCTGGAGGCTTTTCTCCATGGAGACGGTTCCGCCGTACGCCATTAAACCTCCACCCAGTCCCAGGTCAGATCTGTGGAGAGGCGACCCCGCTCACAGTCAGAATGTGTTTCTCTGCGTTCTTGAGCTCTAAAACCGCCTGGGACTGAAGAAATGTAAAGTCGAGCTGTTTAATGTCACACTGCGGAACATTCCAGGCAGAGCAGTGACGTCTCCATAGAAACCCCTGTTAAAAAGTGACTTTCAGTGTGACTTTCCTCTGGACTGAACTAAAGGTGAGTGGGAGCAGGGCCGGATCTCACCTTCAGGGGCCCTAAGCAGAGTTTGTCTTGGGGCCCTGGCTGCTTCAGCTCCAGTGCAGATGTCCCTGCCATAAGGCTGCGGAGCCTTTAAGAGGACGTCACTCCTGCCCCTGCTCCACCTGCGCACTGTGGCACAGGTATCCAGGATGCAGAGGGAGGCCCAGGAGAAAGGCCTCCGCCTCCGCCTCTTTCTCCGCTCAATATTCCCATTTGTGCGCAAATGAAGAGGAAGAACCTCTCGTGTTATGGACCTGGGTCAGTGTCGTTTGCTCTGCTGTTTTTACCGTTTGTCCTTGTCCAGGGTTCCTCCAGTGTCTCACAAACTCTTCAACGCATCGAATTTAGCAATTTGGAAATAATACCTTTAAAAGACTCTGAAAAAGTCTGGATTTTTTATATCTGGGTCCTTATATGTGTGCAGTAACTTCTCTGTGTCACATTCCTCCTCAAAAGTTGAATTATTTGGTTAAAAAACGTCGCCTGAATAAAGAACGACAGAACCAATAACTGAGAACGTGACGCAGCCGAGGGTCAAAATCCTCCGAACGCGACACTGAAGATCTCGGGCTTCAGCAGCACAAGAAACAAGCTGAGCAGAAGAGTCGAATCAAAGACGATGTGAGCAGAACACAAAGTCTGATTAAAGCCGTTATGTCGTTCTTTACGTTGGTTTTTACGTCACCGAGCGACACTTTTCATGCTGGAGTTATGAAGAAGAGTCTCTGCTCCCCAGATTCACTTGTCTGACAAATAAACGAACCCAGATTCTATCATTTAGTTTTCCTTTGCCGGTAGGTCTGTGAAATGGGTCTGAAGTTGTTATAGAAACGGTCTTAAAAAGGTCTTTGAAGGACTTGAGTTTAACTTGCAGAAACCTGTAGGAACCCTGCCTCTCCAACTTCATCTCCTTCTGGTAAATCTGTCAGTTCAGCCCCGATCCGCCATTAAACGCTCTGCACCTTCATTACTCCTGTGGTCATGAGGTGGTGTCTGACGCCCCTGCTGGACTTCAGTGGCCACTGTCTGTATATTGTGCACTTTTAGGCCGATACATGTCACTGTGCAGATAATTAACACTGACTCCCCTGTAAATATGCTGCTTCACGTTGTTTGTATAGATTTCTTTTTGTTTATTGGAGATAACCACACACTCAGACAAGACGACCCGATCATCCTGAAACTTCCTTCAGTCCAAAGCTCTGGATCCCGCTGCAGTGTTTCTGACCGAAGACTGAGGCCGGACTCCCGTAGCCCCGCACACATTCTACATACAATATTTCACAGCTCCACTCCACAGAACTATGGATGATTCCCATTCCACAACATGATGGACGCAGCTCTGGTCCTCTGCACTCATGTATCTGCAACACACACGACATGTTCTGTTTTTGAACACCACTGGAACCATCTCACTTCATTTACTTTATTTATTTGATTTATTTGACAGGGACAGTGTACAGGCTCAAAATCTATGTATATATACAAATCGATTTACCGCCATTTGAACACAAACCACTCACACTCACTTGGACAATAATGGCAAGACAAACACTGAAGAGCCTCCAGGACCAGACGGACATGAACTAAAACATGAGACACACAGCCACAAAGAAAGTCAGTGTGCACAGACCTGGTTCTCAACTAGACACTTTTTAAAAAGACTTTTTAAAAATATTGTACGATGTTGCTTCTCTAATCGTGTTTGGTAATGAGTTCCTCTGATGTGCTGCTGTGACTGAAAAGGATGAGTGTCCAAAAGAGCTCCTCCTGAGTGGGACTATGCAGCTCCTCTAACTGCCCCGAGTGACCCGCTGTGTGGAGCATCTTACTGAAGCAAACTGTGTGAGTGGAGGTGAAGATCCACCATTTCTGACTTCAAACAGAAGACAGACATTTGGACATTTGATCAGATTGTCTGGATAAAAATAACTCACTGATTTTCTCGCAATCTGCTTCCTGAAGATTCTGATCCCACTCTACATCCTCAGGAGCTGTTTTAAACTGTTCCTGTTTATGTTTAGCGATGCAACAAACTCCTGTTTTCTGACATGGGTTTGGAACCTTTTTTTACTCCGTTTTCTAGCCACAAGTGTTAGCTTACGTATGTCTGTATGTATATATGTATATACATGCATGTATGTATGTATATGTATGTGTATGTGTATGTGTGTACATGTATGTATGCATGTGTATGTATGTATACATGTATATGTGTGTGTATGTATGTATACATGTATATGTGTGTGTATGTATGTATACATGTATATGTGTGTGTATGTAGGAGTGAATGCATGTATGTGTATGTGTATGTGTGTACATGTATGTATGCATGTGTATGTATGTATGTGTATGTATGTATGTATGTATGTATGTGTATGTAGGTGTGAAAGTTGTGTGAGTGAGCGCCTCTGTCAGTCTGCCCCAGGGCAGCTGTGGCTACAACAGTAGTTTACACCACCGGGTCTGGACTGAATGAATAATGCTGTAAAGCGTCTTTGAGTGTCCAGAAAAGCGCTGTATAAAACTGATGCATTATTATTATTATTATTATGTATATGTATGTCTGTATGTATGTACGTGTTCATGGGTGTATGTGTGTTTTCACTTTGTCCTGAATATTTCCTTAAACTGTTTGGAAATGAACTGATTATTATTATTGTTTCTGTTTTCTGCTGTAAATAAAAAAAGGGTTTTTCATGTTCTGCTCCTCAAAAACCACCAGAATCCTTCCCTCTCTTTCCTAAACACAAAAACCAAATCCACACGTGAGATTCCATCATATTTATTACATAATAAAAAGTCCATAAGTTCCATTTCTTTATTTACAGACGTGAGATTTGCCTCAGACGAGTTCTTCTGCTGAACTCGGAATAAATATTTCAGGATCTGTTTCAATCCTTTTACAGTCACTGGTAAAATAAACTTTTTCTGTCCCAAAACTTCCACCGAAAAAACGAGACGAGAGGGTCTGAAGGAGCCGACGAGAAACCTGAACCTCCACAGGCCGGAGCCCACAGAAGAATGCTAACGAAGCTCATGGAGGCCAGCAGCTACAGCGGAGGAGAGTCTGGAGCTCAGTGTCATATTTGGACCCTGTGATTCGAAAGAGCCAAAAGAACTTTCCCACAACGGCCGAAGTGTCTGAAGTGTCTGAAAGAACTTCAACCAACACGGTCGACAAAGGAGAAACATTCTTCATGAAGAATTTATCCACAACGACCGAGGGAAGAAAGACGAAAACTTAAAGGAAACGACAACAAAATAAAACCAAAAAATAAGAAAAAAAACAACTCTTTTCTTCATTATTTGTCTCCAAAACCAAAATGAAAAAACAGAAACATTGTGTTTTTCAGTTTTCGATTTTGTGTTTGATGAATAACGGGGAAAAAATAACGGACGTTTCCTGTGTCACAAACCAGGACTAAACCAGGACTAAACCAGGACTAAACCAGGTCCTGGTTTAGTCCTGGTTCAGTCCTGGTTCAGTCCTGGTTTAGTCCTGGTTCAGTCCTGGTTCAGTCCTGGTTTAGTCCTGGTTTAGACCTGGTTCAGATGCTCCACACTGGATTTCAGGACCAGGAGTTTGTTTTTTCCCATTATTCATTTAAACACAAAATCGAAAATTGAAAAAACGAATCATTATCTGTTTTTTCATTTTGGTTTTGGAGAAAAATAATGAAGGAAAGTCGTTTTTTCATTTTCTTATGTTTTATTTTGAAAAACGACACAGGGGATTGTTGTTGTTTAAGCTTTCGTCTTTCTTCCCTTGATCGTTGTCGATACATTTTTCATACGCCCGACATTTACCACAGAAGAACCGTTCACCTGAAGTTCCAAACCGACAGCGCGACACTTAAAAAGCTCAATTTGGTCTTTTCTTGATTTATAGACAAAACGGTGACTTCAAAGCTCCAGGACGACGTGGCGCAGGTCATTTTCATGTAAATAAATGAGGCTGTTTCGGTTTCTCGTTCCCGTCTGTGCAGCAGAAGTCGCCGCTCGTCTCTTGGTCCGTTTAAAACCGAAGACGTCACTGAATCGTTTTGAACTTCATCATTTCACTTTGGACAAAGATTCTGCGCTCGACACGTTTGGAAACGGAAATAAAAACTAAACCGAGTTCTGTTTTATCGCGCGGTGAGAAAAGGACACGTAAAAACGGGACTTAAACGCTAAAAATGAATCGATTTATTTCACGTTTGTCCCGGTAATTTTACATTCTGAGAGACAAAAATACATCTCAACATTTGGCAACGAAATAAAAATAAACACTGGCTTAATTTGGACTAAAAGTTTAAACTATTTTGTGTTTTTAGGTCTAAATATTTTATTTCTGTTGATGCTGAATTTGTCATAAAATGTGCAGGTTTTGTTTCTGTGGCAGCCATTTTTGTAGTTTTTGGGTGTGTTTTTAAACGTCATAATTTAGCTTGAAAATCTTCAGTTTGATCAGTTCTCGTCTTCGTAAAAGTCGCCATGTTTGTAGTTTTCTGAGCTCCGCCGTATTTGTAGTCTTTACATTGGAGTCGTCCCAGTGCGGCCGTGTTCCTGTGACTTCCTGCGTCGGCCATGTTTGTAGTTCCCTGTAGTTCTGGGGTTATTTGACCTCGTCAGGGGCCGCGGTGCTGCTCCGGGGCCCCGGGGGCAGCAGAGGCACCGGGGACGTGGCCTCGATGAGGGCGGGGTTCAGGATGATTGGCAGGGACATGGGCGGGACTCCGACCTGAAGCGGCGACGCGAGTGGCTGCAGGATGAGGGGGGAGGGGCCTAACGAGGAGGAGGTGGGGTTTAGGGAGGAAGAGGAGGGGCCAAAAGAGGGAGGGGGAGGAGTCTGAGCTGAGGGGGGCGTGGCCAAAGAGTCCGAGTCTGAAAGAGAAAAAAAAAGATTAAACCAAAACTAAACCAGAACTAAACCAGGACTAAACCAGGACTGAACCAGGACTGAACCAGGACTAAACCAGGACTAAACCAGGACTAAACCAGGACTAAACCAGGACTAAACCAGGACTAAACCAGGAAAGAACCAGGACTGAACCAGGACTGAACAAGGACTAAACCAGGACTAAAACAGGACTGAACCAGGACTGAACCAGGACTAGATCAGGACTAAACCAGGACTGAACCAGGTCTAAACCAGGACTGAACCAGGTCTAAACCAGGACTGAACCAGGACTAAACCAGGTCTAAATCAGGTCTGAACCAGGACTGAACCAGGACTAAAACAGGTCTAAACCCGGTCTAAACCCGGTCTAAACCCGGTCTGGCCCCTGTGCACTCACTGGTGGTGGCGCCCTCTTGTGGAGACTCTGGTCGGCTCGGGCTCTGGGACTGGGGGGGGGTGAGGGCTGGAGGGGGGGAGGGGGAGGGCGGGTGAGCGGGAGGAGGCGTCTGGGGAGAGGGAGGTCTGACAGGTGCGGCAGGCTCGACAGGCTCTGAGGAGAAACACAGATTTAAGAGATTTAAAGTCTCTGGAGCTGATTTTACTGAGACATGATCTAGGACTAAACCAGGACTAAACCAGGACTAAACCAGGACTAAACCAGGACTAAACCAGGACTAAACCAGGACTAAACCAGGACTAAACCAGGACTAAACCCGGACTAAACCAGGACTAAACCAGGACTAAACCAGGACTAAACCAGGACTAAACCAGGACTAAACCCGGACTAAACCAGGACTAAACCAGGACTAAACCAGGACTAAACCAGGACTAAACCAGGACTAAACCAGGACTAAACCAGGACTAAACCAGGACTAAAGCAGGACTAAACCAGGACTAACCCAGGACTAAACCAGGACTAAACCAGGACTAACCCAGGACTAAACCAGGACTAACCCAGGACTAAACCAGGACTAACCCAGGACTGGACCAGGACTAAACCAGGACTAAACCAGGACTAACCCAGGACTAAACCAGGACTAAACCAGGACTAACCCAGGACTAAACCAGGACTAACCCAGGACTGGACCAGGACTAAACCAGGACTAAACCAGGATTAACCCAGGACTAAACCAGGACTAACCCAGGACTGGAACAGGACTAAATCGGGACTAAACCGGGACTAAACCGGGACTAAACCAGGACTAACCCAGGACTGGACCAGGACTAAACCAGGACTAACCCAGGACTAAACCAGGACTAACCCAGGACTGGACCAGGACTAAACCAGGACTAAACCAGGACTAACCCAGGACTAACCCAGGACTGGACCGAGACTAAACCGGGACTAAACCGGGACTAAACCAGGACTAAACCAGGACTAAACCAGGACTAACCCAGGACTGGACCAGGACTGGACCAGGACTGGACCGGGACTGGACCGGGACTAAACCGGGACTAAACCGGGACTAAACCAGGACTAACCCAGGACTGGACCAGGACTAAACCAGGACTAAACCAGGACTAACCCAGGACTAACCCAGGACTGGACCAGGACTGGACCAGGACTGGACCAGGACTGGACCAGGACTGGACCAGGACTGGACCAGGACTAAACCGGGACTAAACCGGGACTAAACCAGGACTAACCCAGGACTGGACCAGGACTAAACCAGGACTAAACCAGGACTAACCCAGGACTAAACCAGGACTAACCCAGGACTGGACCAGGACTAAACCAGGACTAACCCACGACTGGACCAGGACTAAACCAGGACTAAACCAGGACTAAGATGAGGAGAGGAGGTTGATGAGGTCTCAGTTGGTGTAAAAGTAAAGTTTCTCTGGTTTTTATTTTACGACTTTAGTCTCAGATTTGTGAAATTTCCTTGTGGAGATTTTCAAAACAAAGAACAATAATTACTCGTAAAAAACGTTTTCTCGTCCTGTTCTAGCGTCTGAACCCTCCTGAAAACAGATGGACCTGAGCTCTGACCTGAGCTCTGACCTGAGCTCTGACCTGAGCTCTGACCGGAGCTCTGACCGGAGCTCTGACCTGAGCTCTGACCGGAGCTCTGACCTGAGCTCTGACCTGAGCTCTGACCTGGGATGACGGTCTGTTTGAACAGCTCCTCCTTCAGGTGGGGCAGGAAACACACAATCCGCTCCCACGTGATGCTCCACAGATCCGAGTATCCGGAGCCCGAGTCGGAGCTGTGGAAGATCCCGGCCGTGTCCATCACCAGCAGCATGTTCTTCAGGGACTCTGGGATGGCCTCCAGCTGAAGAGGAGCGAGAAGAACCATGAGAGCGAGAAGAACGAGAAGAACCAAAGTGAGAAGTACGAGAGTGAGAAGAACGAGGGGAATGATCAGAGCGAGAAGAAAAACCAGAGCGAGAAGAACCAGAGGAACAGGCAGAGTGAGGAGAACGAGAAGAACCCTCAGAGTGAGAAGAACCATCAGAGCGAGAACAAACAGAGCGAGAAGAACCATGAGCGCGATAAGAACGAGAAGAACCAAAGTAAGAAGGACGAGGGAAATGAGAAGAGTGAGAAGAACCAGAGTGAGAAGAACCATCAGAGCGAGAAGAATGAGTAGAACCATAAGAGCAAGAAGAACCAGAGCGAAAAGAACAAGAACCATCAGAGACAAACAGAGCGAGAAGAACGAGGGGAATGATCAGAGACAGAGTGAGAAGAACAAGAACAACCAAGAGTGAGAACGAGAAGAACCATCAGAGACAAAAAGAGTGAGAAGAACGAGAAGAACAATCAGAGACAGAGCAAGAAGAACCATCAGAGCGAGAAGAGTGACAAGAACCAAAGTGAGAAGAGAAGAACCACCAGAGCAAGAAGAACGAGAAGAATGATCAGAGTGAGAAGAATGAGAAGAACCATCAGAGTGAGAAGAACCAGAAGAACCAGAGTGAGAAGAACCATCAGAGTGAGAAGAATGAGAAGAACCATAAGAGCAAGAAGAACCAGAAGAACCAGAGTGAGAAGAACCATCAGAGTGAGAAGAACGAGAAGAACCATAAGAGCAAGAAGAACCAGAAGAACCAGAGTGAGAAGAACCATCAGAGTGAGAAGAACGAGAAGAACCATAAGAGCAAGAAGAACCATCAGAGTGAGAAAAACGAGAAGAAACATAAGAGCGAGAAGAACCAGAAGAACCAGAGTGAGAAGAACGAGAAGAACCATAAGAGTGAGAAGAACCAGAAGAACCAGAGTGAGAAGAACCATCAGAGTGAGAAGAACAAGAGGAACCATAAGAGCGAGAAGAACCAGAAGAACCAGAGTGAGAAGAATGAGAAGAACCATAAGAGCGAGAAGAACCAGAGTGAGAAGAACCATCAGAGTGACAAGAATGAGAGGAACCGTCGGAGTGAGAAGAACGAGAGGAACCATCAGAGCGAGAAGAACCAGAAGAACCCTCAGACACTCACGAGCAGGTCGCTGGAGCCGGCGTGCATGTATTTGTCCATGAAGTCCAGGATGGTGAGCCACAGAGCAGCGAAGGTGGGCAGGGACAGCAGGGGCGACAGGTGCTGCAGGAAAACCTGTCGATCAAACACAAAAACCATTCAGGTCAACAGGATTCTAGAAAACCAAATATTTAGGTGTTTGGACCCGACTTTTGGAGACGGGACAAGGTTTAAAAATGTGTCTCCAGTTTCCCTTTTGTGTTTTCGTGTTTTTGTCAGAAGATCGTGTGGTTAAAGTGAATTTCCTGACGTAAAAACTCAATAATAAACGTTTGTGAAAGATTAAAGCGGTGACGTAAACCCCCCGCAGATGTGCGGTACCTTGGACAGCAGCGTGCAGGCTCTCATCCTGGTCTCCTCCATCCCCCCAACATCTGCAGGACTGATGTTCTCCAGGAGTTTGGTCAAGAGCGGAAACAGAACCTACGCAGAACACACAAAGAAACATTCACAGAACATGCAAACAGACACACAGAACACACAAAGAAACATTCACAGAACACGCAAACAAACACACAGAACACACAAAGAAACATTCACAGAACACGCAAACAAACACACAGAACACATAAAGAAACATTCACAGAACATGCAAACAAACACACACAGAAAATACAGAAACATACACAGAACATGCAAACACAGAACACAGAAACATACACAGAACATGCAAACAAACACAGAACACAGAAACATACACAGAACATGCAAACAAACACAGAAACATACACAGAACATGCAAACAAACACACAGCACACAAACATACACAGAACATGCAAACAAACACAGAAACATACACAGAACATGCAAACAAACACAGAAACATACACAGAACATGCAAACAAACACACATCACACACACATAAAACAAACAAACACAGAAACATACACAGAACATGCAAACAAACACACAGCACACAAACATACACAAAATACGCAAAGAAACACAAGACAAACATAAAAAAACACAAAACACAAACACAGGTGACGGTGTTTTAGTTTAATACAGCTGTAAAAAAGGGAGAAAAGCCAGAACTAAACCAGGTCTAACCCAGGACTAAAGCAGGACTACACCAGGACTACACCAGGTCTAAAGCAGGACTAAACCAGGACTAAAGCAGGTCTAAAGCAGGTCTAACGCAGGACTAAACCAGGACTAAAGCAGGACTAAAGCAGGACTAAAGCAGGACTAAAGCAGGACTACACCAGGTCTAAAGCAGGTCTAAAGCAGGACTAAACCAGGTCTAAAGCAGGTCTAAACCAGGACTAAAGCAGGTCTAAAGCAGGTCTAAACCAGGACTAAAGCAGGTCTAAAGCAGGTCTAAAGCAGGACTAAAGCAGGTCTAAAGCAGGTCTAAAGCAGGACTAAAGCAGGTCTAAAGCAGGTCTAAAGCAGGTCTAAACCAGGTCTAAAGCAGGTCTAAAGCAGGTCTAAACCAGGACTAAAGCAGGTCTAAAGCAGGTCTAAAGCAGGTCTAAAGCAGGACTAAAGCAGGTCTAAAGCAGGTCTAAAGCAGGTCTAAAGCAGGTCTAAAGCAGGTCTAAAGCAGGACTAAAGCAGGTCTAAAGCAGGTCTAAAGCAGGTCTAAAGCAGGTCTAAAGCAGGACTAAAGCAGGTCTAAAGCAGGACTAAAGCAGGACTAAAGCAGGTCTAAAGCAGGTCTAAAGCAGGTCTAAAGCAGGACTAAAGCAGGTCTAAAGCAGGTCTAAAGCAGGACTAAAGCAGGTCTAAAGCAGGTCTAAACCAGGTCTAAACCAGGTCTAAAGCAGGTCTAAACCAGGTCTAAACCATGACTAAACCAGGTCTTGAACAGGTCTAAACCAGGACTACACCAGGACTAAACCAGGACTAAACCAGGTCTAAACCAGGTCTAAACCAGGACTACACCAGGACTAAACCAGGACTAAACCAGGTCTAAACCAGGACTAAACCAGGTCTTGAACAGGTCTAAACCAGGACTACACCACGACTAAACCAGGACTAAACCAGGACTAAACCAGGTCTTGAACAGGTCTAAACCAGGACTACACCAGGACTAAACCAGGACTAAACCAGGTCTAAACCAGGACTACAGCAGGTCTAAACCGGTACTAAACCACGACTAAACCAGGTAAAAACAAGGCCAACACCAGGACTAAACCAGGTCTAAACCAGGACAAAACCAGGACTAAACCAGGTCTTGAACAGGTCTAAACCAGGACTAAACCAGGACTAAACCAGGTCTTGAACAGTTCTAAACATGGTCTAAACCAGGACTACAGCAGGACTAAACCAGGACTAAACCAGGTCTAAACCAGGTCTAAACCAGGTCTAAACCAGGTCTAAACCAGGTCTAAACCAGGACTACAGCAGGTCTAATGGGGTCATGTGACTCTCAGGCTCCTCCCTCTGCCTGAACCAGGAAACAGACGCCCTGGATTTGCTCCGGATCAACACAGGTTAGTGTTGCTTTGGCCTTTCCTCCTGCTCCTCGTCCTGTTCTGTTTGAGTGTTTAACGGGACTAAAGCTAAACCAGCTCCTGCTGTAGATTCTGTTGTTTCTGTCGTCACTCATTTGGTTCAGTTCAACATTAGTTTGGCTCAAACAGACGAGAGTCAAACCACCGCTTTACTTTCACTTTCCAAGGCTCGTCCTGCTTCACTTTGATTCACGTCCTGACACTTACTCTGTAACTTCCTCTGACTCCACTACTTTCATGGACCACTACTTTGTACTTCTACTTGAGTCATATTATTTTGGAGTAACGTTACTCTTACTCGAGTACAGTTTTTGGATACTCTCCCACCTCTGAACTCATTTAAAGCCACAGTATGTCACTTTTCAGCCCAAACCAGACTCAAATCAGAGCCTGTTGTTTCCTTTTGCTTGTGTTGGTCGCAGTGAAAAACAAGCGTTGTTACTTTGAGCTCGCCTCTCCACAGACCTGACTCTTATCACCCAGATACCGACTGATCACAAGTGTCACAAGTGAAACAGGAAGTGAGTGTGAAAAACACATGAGCAGGATCAAATGGGACCTTTTCTCAACACTTGTCGTTAGAATAGTTACGGCGACGTCGTCTTCAGGACACTGCCGTGTTTTGGAGCTGAAATGACGTTCTATCGGCTCAAAGAAATATTGTTTTTATTGTCGTCACGGTGAAACTGAGTCTCAGCCTTTTCCTTAAACCGTGTTCGATATTAGTCACAACCAAACAGTGGATGGTCACCACACCATCATATTCTTCTAGTCCAGTCTTCCTCACCACATCCTCCTGAAGCCTTCCAAAATAAAAGCTCTTCACCTCTTTCCTGTCACAATAAGAGTTTTCACTTGTCAGAGCCTTTAGTTTGATAGTCACTATTGTTGGTGTGTTTCAGACATGTCCTCCACCAGTGAAAGGAGCTCTGAGGAGACGTTCCTGTGCTCCATCTGTCTGGAGGTGTTCTCTGAGCCAGTGACCACTCCATGTGGACACAACTTCTGCCGACGCTGCATCTCTCAGGCCTGGGACACTGATGGGCCCTGCACATGTCCTCTGTGTAAAGAGGAGTTCCACAGCAGACCACAGCTCAAGGTCAACACGCTCCTGAAGGAGGTGGCCTCAGGGTCCAACCTGGACAAGAACAAGAGCAGATCTATGGAGCACATGCCCCACTTCAAAGAGGTGCAGTGTGACGTGTGCTCGGAGCCCAAGCTGAAGGCCCTCAAGTCCTGCCTGGTGTGTCTGTCCTCCTTCTGTGAGAGCCACCTCCAGCCTCATCTCACAGTCTCTGGGCTGAAAAGACACCAGCTGATGGAGCCTGTGGAGAACCTGGAAGACAGGGTGTGTCCCACACACCAGCGCCCCCTGGAGCTCTTCTGTGGCACTGATGAGAAGAGCGTGTGCATGATGTGCTTCGCTCTAGAGCACAAGAACCATGAGCTGTTGCCTCTGGAGGAGGCGTGTGAGCGCAGGAGGTCCTCTCTGCTGCAGACTCAGGCTCAGAGCCAGCACATGGTGGAGCAGAGGAGGCAGAAGATCCAGGAGATCCAGAGGCTCCTGGAGCTGAGTGAGACAGAGGCCCTCAGAGAGAGGGCTGCGGGGCTGCAGGCCTTCACTGCTCTCATGCAGTCTGTTCAGAGGCGTATGGACCTCTTCTTAGAGGAGCTCCAGGAGAAGCAGAGCCGGAGCCACAGACGAGCCCAGGATCTGCTGCGGCGGCTGGAGCAGGAGATCTGTGATCTGGAGCAGAGCAGCGCTGAGGCCCAACGTCTCTCACGCTCTCATGACCCCCTCCACTTTCTACAGCGCTCTGCTGCACTCACGCCCCCTGCTGGGCTTCAGGAGTGGAGCAGCGTGAGCTTTGAGCCGGAGACATGTGAGGGCAGTGTGGCCCGGGCTCTGTCTGAGCTGGAGAACAGCGTCTCTCAGGAGGTTAAACAACACTTTAAAGAACTGCCTTTAAGATTAGAACTATTGAGAGCGCAGCAGAGTGCGGTGGAGGTGACTCTGGACCCAGACACGGCTCATCCTCGACTCGTTCTGTCTGAAGATCTCAAACAGGTTCATTGTGGAGATGTGAAGAAGAAGCTCCCAGACTCTCCTCTGAGGTTTGATACATATGTTTGTGTTTTAGGAAAACAGAGTTTCTCTTCAGGCAGGTTTTACTTTGAGGTTCAGGTCAAAGGGAAAACAGAGTGGGATTTAGGAGTGGCCCAAGAGTCCATCAACAGGAAGGGAAAGATCACTGCAAGTCCCAAACATGGACTGTGGAGCATCATCTTAAGAAACAAAGATGAGTACAGCGCTTGTACTGACGGTTGGACCCGTCTGTTCCCTCAGAGAGCTCCTCAGAAGGTCGGGGTGTTTGTGGACTATGGAAAGGGTCTGGTCTCCTTTTATGATGCAGATTCTGCAGATCTCCTCTACTCCTTCACTCACTGCTGCTTCAGGGAGAAGCTGCTTCCATATTTCAGTCCCTGTTTAAATGAGGGAGGATCAAACTCTGCTCCTCTGGTCCTCACTGCAGTGGAGACTTTGAGCCGGGACAAAGTACAAAAGTAAAAGTACTGCACTGAAGTATAATTCTGAAGTATCTGTACTTTATTTGGGTCCATTTTACTGTGGAGACTTTTTCCTCTGTGTTTGAACTGGACTGAAAAGTCCCAAGTTGGTCTCCTTATAGTTTGGACCCTGAGTTCTTGTAAAGAAAAGAAGAATTCACAGTGTCCTGGTGATGGCGTCTGAATCTCTACATTGATGTAAAGAAACTCACTGTATCTGTGTGTCAGATGCCCTCCCGTCCTCCTGTATCCCTGTGTGTCAGATGCCCTCCCGTCCTCCTGTATCCCTGTGTGTCAGATGCCCTCCCGTCCTCCTGTATCCCTGTGTGTCAGATGCCCTCCCGTCCTCCTGTATCCCTGTGTGTCAGATGCCCTCCCGTCCTCCTATGTCCCTGTGTGTCAGATGCCCTCCCGTCCTCCTGTATCCCTGTGTGTCAGATGCCCTCCCGTCCTCCTGTATCCCTGTGTGTCAGATGCCCTCCCGTCCTCCTGTATCCCTGTGTGTCAGATGCCCTCCCGTCCTCCTGTATCCCTGTGTGTCAGATGCCCTACAGTCCTCTTGTATCCCTGTGTGTCAGATGCCCTCCCGTCCTGCCTCAATAACACATTTTGAAGTTTTATATTTGGGGCTCGTCGGGCTCTCGGTGTCTGGAGTTCTCCACCCGTTCACTTGTGTCTTTTGGTTGTTGCTATGGGCGACAGAGACTTTGTAATGTTCCCTGAGACTCTTTATTATTGTTCAAATGTCACACTTTGTATCATTGAAATGTTGTTTTCTTTTTAACGTCTTCGTTCATTTCGTTGTCAAATATTAGATTTGATTTTGTAGAAATATTTGCCTGAACTTGGGACGTTTTCTTTTCTTTTTCTTTTCATCACTTTGTTTCTGTCAATGAATAAATGACAGTTTTTAATCAACCTGGTCTAAGGGTGAGTGACAGCACTGGTGATGGAAAAAAGAATCCGAAAAATAACAAAGAAATAATGAAATCCAAAAGTGCACAGAGAAAATAATAAGTGTCAAAGAAAAATACCAAAATGATCTTTAGTTTGCACAGGATGTCATTTCTTTTGCTGCAGGTAAATATTTGTAAAGTTTCATGATGGATCCACATGAGCAAACACATCATTTGTGAAACTGTGTCATGAACAGGTTTGGCTTCATCTAAGTTTTTCTTCTTCTCCTTTTGGAGAAATGTGCTTTTCTCTAGTTTACAGTGTGGATGTCGTCTGTGTGTGATTATTGTTTCTCTCTCAAACTCAAGAAAAACCAATCAATCCAAAAACCTGAACATCTGGTTTGTTCCGTCACAGCCTCTGACACAAAAACACGCTCACAAGAGCAGATTTAAGCCACAAGAACGATTCTAAATCTACAATAGTGTTAAAAACATGAGCTGCCACAAAGAAACAGCAGAATGAGACACTTTGTTACTGAGTTTGTGTCTGTGATGAGTCGGAGAAGAGATTCACTCGACCTTTTCCTGCTTCAGTCTCTTAGAAGCACAAAAGAAGCACAAAATCCTCAGTCGAGCAAAGAAAATGAGCACACGGTGAATCCTGAGCCCTGTGGAGTTTAAAAACCCAGTGGAGCACTTCCTGTATCACCACATGACATCAGCAGGTGGAACAGAGTGTTTTCAGTGTGAGAGAAGAGCTGGGGCTAAATGTGCAGGTTTGTGTGTTAAACATGTGTGAATGAAACAAAACACAACTCCCACAGAGTCTGAACTAAAGTCACATTTGATCAGTGAAGATTTGAGTCCAAACAAGAACTTATTTTGATCCAAGTGAAACGACTCGACACACGAAGGACAATGAAGATTGTTTCTTTCAGACCAAAGAGAAGGAATCAGTGGTTTTGAATGGCTGAAGAATCTGGAGCTCCTTTAAGTCCATTCGATTTGACCACATGTGACATCATTACAACACATTGTGCCACAGATTTACACAATCACCAATTTGATTCAATGATTCATTTTGTCTTGAACATTTCAAAGATGAAATGACTCTTTTCCCACTGGATTTATGAATCTGCTGTTCACTTCCATTTGGACATTGAGCTCATCAAAGAAATGAGCCCAGTGCATTTACAATCTGCCTGAGGCTCCTCATTGTGTTACTGAAGTGAAACAGAAGATTCACTTCACTTCTGAACACATCATTTTGACACTATTGTGTCCCCAGGGCCTTGGCAACATTTTCACTCGTCTGGTTCGACTTCCAGACTCATTTTGCAGGTGGATTTCCTCAGCGCTAACGTGTGTTTTCCTTTGCATTCCTTTGGTTTGGGCCTCATTAAACGAGCGCAGCAGACGCTCCCGGCTCACCTGTGTTTGTGGCGCCATCTACTGGCCACACGAGGAATGAGCTGATAAAGGAGGAAGGAGAGGAGAGGTGAATGGGCTCAGCAGTGGAGCTGAAGACGAGGAGCAGAGGGGCTGGACTTTTTCACTTGACACTGTGAGTTTGAGACTGAGAAGAAGCAACATCTCAAGTCCCACATGTGAGAAGAACATGAGAACCTACGGCCACATCAGAGCCTCCAGGTCCATATCTGTGTCATATTTGTGAGCTCCTGTTGGTCGGCTTCAGGGGCCTCAGGACATTCTAAAGTGCAACAGTTAAAGGGCCCAGATGACACTGTTTTCTCCTCTTTCCTCATCCCAAACACACCTGGACTTGTGTTTGCTTCATTCACACCTGTTTAAAGCTGCACTCTGCCACTTTTCTGCTGGAGGCTTTTCTCCATGGAGACGGTTCCGCCGTACGCCATTAAACCTCCACCCAGTCCCAGGTCAGATCTGTGGAGAGGCGACCCCGCTCACAGTCAGAATGTGTTTCTCTGCGTTCTTGAGCTCTAAAACCGCCTGGGACTGAAGAAATGTAAAGTAGAGCTGTTTAATGTCACACTGCGGAACATTCCAGGCAGAGCAGTGACGTCTCCATAGAAACCCCAGTTAAAAAGTGACACAGTGTGACTTTCCTCTGGACTGAACTAAAGGTGAGTGGGAGCAGGGCCTTCACCTTCAGGGGCCCTAAGCAGAGTTTGTGTTGGGGCCCTGGCTGCTTCAGCTCCAGTGCAAATGTCCCTGCCATAAGGCTGCCGAGCCTTTAAGAGGACGTCACTCCTGCCCCTGCTCCACCTGCGCACTGTGGCACAGGTATCCAGGACGCAGAGGGAGGCCCAGGAGAAAGGCCTCCGCCTCCGCCTCTTTCTCCGCTCAGTATTCCCATTTGTGCGCAAATAAAGAGGAAGAACCTCTCGTGTTATGGACCTGGGTCAGTGTCGTTTGCTGTTTTTACCGTTTGTCCTTGTCCAGGGTTCCTCCAGTGTCTCACAAACTCTTCAACGCATCGAATTTAGCAATTTGGAAATAATACCTTTAAAAGACTCTGAAAAAGTCTGGATTTTTTATATCTGGGTCCTTATATGTGTGCAGTAACTTCTCTGTATCACATTCCTCCTCAAAAGTTGAATTATTTGGTTAAAAAACGTCGCCTGAATAAAGAACGACAGAACCAATAACTGAGAACGTGACGCAGCCGAGGGTCAAAATCCTCCGAACGCGACACTGAAGATCTCGGGCTTCAGCAGCACAAGAAACAAGCTGAGCAGAAGAGTCGAATCAAAGACGATGTGAGCAGAACACAAAGTCTGATTAAAGCCGTTATGTCGTTCTTTACGTTGGTTTTTACGTCACCGAGCGACACTTTTCATGCTGGAGTTATGAAGAAGAGTCTCTGCTCCCCAGATTCACTTGTCTGACAAATAAACGAACCCAGATTCTATCATTTAGTTTTCCTTTGCCGGTAGGTCTGTGAAATAGGCGGTGAAATAGGTCTGAAGTTGTTATAGAAACGGTCTTAAAAAGGTCTTTGAAGGACTTGAGTTTAACTTGCAGAAACCTGTAGGAACCCTGCCTCTCCAACTTCATCTCCTTCTGGTAAATCTGTCAGTTCACCCCCCGATCCGCCATTAAACGCTCTGCACCTTCATTACTCCTGTGGTCATGAGGTGGTGTCTGACGCCCCCTGCTGGACTTCAGCGGCCACTGTCTGTATATTGTGCACTTTTAGGCCGATACATGTCACTGTGCAGATAATTAACACTGACTCCCCTGTAAATATGCTGCTTCACGTTGTTTGTATAGATTTCTTTTTGTTTATTGGAGATAACCACACACTCAGACAAGACGACCCGATCATCCTGAAACTTCCTTCAGTCCAAAGCTCTGGATCCCGCTGCAGTGTTTCTGACCGAAGACTGAGGCCGGACTCCCGTAGCCCCGCACACATTCTACATACAATATTTCACAGCTCCACTCCACAGAACTATGGATGATTCCCATTCCACAACATGATGGACGCAGCTCTGGTCCTCTGCACTCATGTATCTGCAACACACACGACATGTTCTGTTTTTGAGCACCACTGGAACCATCTCACTTCATTTACTTTATTTATTTTATTTATTTGACAGGGACAGTGTACAGGTTCAAAATCGATTTACCACCATTTGAACACAAACCACTCACACTCACTTGGACAATAATGGCAAGACAAACACTGAAGAGCCTCCAGGACCAGACGGACATGAACTAAAACATGAGACACACAGCCATAAAGAAAGTCAGTGTGCACAGACTTGGTTCTCAACTAGACACTTTTTAAAAAGACTTTTAAAAATATTGTACGATGTTGCTTCTCTAATCGTGTTTGGTAATGAGTTCCTCTGATGTGCTGCTGTGACTGAAAAGGATGAGTGTCCAAAAGAGCTCCTCCTGAGTGGGACTATGCAGCTCCTCTAACTGCCCCGAGTGACCCGCTGTGTGGAACATCTTACTGAAGCAAACTGTGTGAGTGGAGGTGAAGATCCACCATTTCTGACTTCAAACAGAAGACAGACATTTGGACATTTGATCAGATTGTCTGGATAAAAATAACTCACTGATTTTCTCGCAATCTGCTTCTTGAAGATTCTGATCCCACTCTACATCCTCAGGAGCTGTTTTAAACTGTTCCTGTTTATGTTTAGCGATGCAACAAACTCCTGTTTTCTGACATGGGTTTGGAACCTTTTTTTACTCCGTTTTCTAGCCACAAGTGTTAGCTTACGTATGTCTGTATGTATATATGTATATACATGCATGTATGTATGTATATGTATGTGTATGTGTATGTGTGTATGCATGTATACATTTGTGTATGTAGGAGTGAATGCATGTATGTATGTAGGAGTGAATGCATGTATGTGTGTACGTGTATGTATGCATGCACATATGTATGCATGTATGCATGTGTATGTATGTATGTGTGTGTATGTATGTGTGTGTATGTATGTGTGTGTTTGTATGTATGTATGTATGTATTTATGTGTGTATGTGTATGAATGTGTGTATGTATGTTTATATGTGTGCATGTATACATTTGTGTATGTAGGAGTGTATGTGTGTATGTGTATGTATGTATGTATGAATGAATGTGTGTATGTCTGTGTATGTATGTATGTATGTATGTGTATGTAGGTGTGAAAGTTGTGTGAGTGAGCGCCTCTGTCAGTCTGTCCCAGGGCAGCTGTGGCTACAGCAGCGGTTTACACCAGCGAGTGTGGAGTGAATGAAGAAGCTCTGGAAATAAAGTTCTGTAAAGCGTCTGTGACATTTGTCTGTGAACAGCACTGTAGAAATAAACACTTACTTACTCATGTATGTCTTTATGTATGTATGTATATATGTATGTGTGTATGTACGTACGTATGTGTATGTATAGGTGTATGTATGTATGTATGTATGTGTGTGTCTGTATATATATGTATACATTTGTGTATGTAGGTGTGTATGTACGTATGTGTATGTATGTATGTATATATGTGTGTATGTATATATGTGTGTATGTATACATGTATAGGTGTATGCATGCGTGTGTATATATGTATACGGATGCTGGCACACGCTGGTTGCCGCTCCAAGCCTGGTTCTAACTAATCGGATGTTTTGCAGCTATTTATGTGTCAGCTACTTTTTTCTGACCGCTCCCAATGCGTTATTGGTCATTTCTTTCAAGTTGACGCTGTCAAGCCGGTGTCAGCCCATTCCTCGCTCCAGATTCCCATCCTAGCCCAGCCCAGCTCAACTCACCTGCCGACGTCTTCTGCCTTCGTCCAAATCTGGCCTACGGAGTAACCGCTCACTGACACTGTCTTCATCTGCACATTACAGTCTTTTAGGGTTGTGAGCTCTTGGATCCAAACATCCTGGGGTACTCAGTCCGTGACTGTACTCTTGTGCCGAGTTAGCCCGCCGCTAGCTACAGTGAGCTGCCCCGTCGGTGCGGCACTTGTTTTCCACTATGCTCCGTGTCTCCTCTGGCCTTGTCTTGGACCCCGCAGGTGTTGTGTTTTCGCTATTGTTGATTTATCTGGGCGTTTTTCACCTCTTCTCTGGATCCAGTGCTACTCCTTTATGGACTGGAGCGGATTGACTTGCCTCTGCAGCTAGCGCTAGCCCGCTGCTAGTCCCACTCCTTTGGAAAATGCCGCTGCAGCAACACTCCGCCTCCGCTCTCCGCTGGTTTAACCACCGCATGTTCTCTATCAAAACTCCTCTGCAGCGCCGTCCTGTACACCGCGGATCTGGTCGTTCGTACGCACATATAACCTGGCATCCCCGCACAGCATTCCGTCCGTCTGGTCTCAACGCCGCTTGCAAACTTCCTCACTACGTGACCACAACAAAACCCATGTGAATCTGGCCAATCTGCGTCCTCTTCTCCGTCACCCTCAACCAATCACAAGGCGGTGCTCCCTGAAGCTGTCTCTTCTCAACACTCGCTCTCTCAACAGCAAGGCTGGAGTTATCAATGACTTTATCACGGATAATAATCTCGATTTTCTTTGTTTAACGGAAACTTGGCACAGACCCCTGGACTATTTTTCACTGAATCAAACTACTCCTCCTGGCTACACTTACATTGAAAATGCTCGCTCTGATGGGCGGGAGGTGGAACTGCAGTTATCTACAAGAAGAACATTAAAACCACAGCTATCTTGATCCCAAAAATGCACTCTTTTGAACATACAGTTTTTAAATTGTCTGGTCCCACTCCTCTTGTCACTGCAGTCATTTATCGCCCTCCCAAACCAAACCCATCTTTTTCTTCTGATTTTACTGACTTTATGACCCAGCTCTCTGCTATTTCACCTTCTATCCTGCTTCTAGGGGACTTCAACTTCCACATAGATGACCCCAACTCTAAACCTGCATCTGATTTTTTGGACTTACTACAGTGTTTCAACATTATCCAACATGTCAATTTCCCCACCCACAGCCATGGTCACATACTTGATTTGGTTTGCACCACTGGTCTCTCTGTTCACAATCTTTCGAGCCAAAATCTTCATATATCTGACCACCTGGCCTTGCATCTTGTCATTGACATCCCTCTCCCTGCTCCTAAATCCAAGCGCACAATATCTTTCCGTAATCTCAAATCTGTTACAAATTCTGCTCTCTCTAATTCTTTGGCAGCCAATTTGTCTCTTACCCTCCCCTTTGTCCAATAATCCCTCTGACTATGTCAACTTCTACAATCACACACTCTCTTCCTGTCTTGACCAACTTGCACCCACAAAAACAAAGAACGTTTCTTTTACCCACACAGCTCCCTGGTTCACTCCAGAGCTCCGCGCCATGAAAACCCGCAAACGCCAGCTTGAGAGGCTCTATACAAAAACCAGCTTAACTGTGCATCATCAGATGTACATAGACCATATTCATTTATACAAAAATGCCCTAAATGCTGCCAGATCTAACCATTATTCCAACATAATTCATTCCGGTTCCAAAAATCCCAAAACTTTGTTCTCTACAATAAACAAACTATTGAAGCCCAATGACAACTCCTCCTCCTCATTTACTGTTGATAAATGCAACCTATTCCTATCTCACTTTCAAGAAAAAATTGACACCATTTACAACTCTCTCCCCCTGTTACTGACCCCACACCTGATTCTCCACCCCTCATTCCACTCCGCAACTCTCTCATTTCTCCCTCATATCTTCTGTTGAACTCAACAAGCTTTTGTCAAGCATCAAAACTTCCACCTGTACCCTGGACCCTATTCCCTCTGTTTTCATTAAAGGGGTGCCAGTCGACCATCTCCCCTCTCATTACAACAATAATCAACTCATCACTTTCCTCCGGTTCTGTGCCTGAGTCTCTCAAGCTGGCAGCAGTCACTCCAATACTCAAAAACCTGGTCTGGATCCTGAAAATCTTGCCAATTTTCGTCCCATTTCCAACTTGCCATTTCTGTCAAAAGTTCTGGAACGTGTCGTTGCTGCTCAATTAAAAACCCACTTAAACTTCAATAGCCTTTATGAACCTTTTCAATACGGTTTTCGCCAACAACACAGTACTGAAACTGCCCTGGTTAAAATAACAAACGATCTGCTCCTCTCCTCGGACTCTGGTAACATCTCCATCCTCATTCTCCTGGATCTCACTGCAGCATTCGACACCATCAGTCACTCCATCCTCCTCACCCGTCTCAAAACCTCCTTTAATATCACAGGCTCTGCTCTCTCCTGGTTTCAATCCTACCTCTCCAACCGACAACAGTTCATCAAAGTCAACAACTGTTCATCCTCCACTTCTCCCCTGCTGCAAGGTGTTCCCCAAGGTTCGGTGCTTGGTCCTCTCTTGTTCATCCTCTACCTCATTCCCCTCGGCAACATCATTCGCCGTCATGGTCTCCAGTTCCACTGCTACGCTGACGACATACAATTGTACATTTCCACAAAATCCATCAACTCCACAACTCACTCCACACTCACCCACTGTTTAATTGAAATCAAAACCTGGTTACAACAAAACTTTCTCAAACTCAACAGTAATAAAACTGACATTATCATAATTGGTCCCAAAAACATCTCCAAATCCTTTCAAAATTTTCAGTTGACCTTTGACAATAACACTCTGACTCCATCACCTGTTATCCGCAACCTTGGTTTTCTTTTTGACTCCAATCTCTCTTTTGAACAGCATGTCAACCAAATAACCCGGACTGCATTTGTCCACCTCAAAAACATCGCCCGTCTCCGCTCATCACTTTCCTTTTCTGCTGCCGAAACCCTGATTCATGCCTTCATCACTTCAAGATTAGATTACTGCAATAGCATTCTCTATGGTACATCCTCCAAAACACTCAATAAGCTACAATACATTCAAAACTCTGCTGCCCGTCTCCTCACACACACCCGCTCCCGTGAACACATCACTCCCGTCCTCCAGAACCTCCACTGGCTCCCCATCCCTCAGCGCATACAGTTCAAAGTCCTCATCACCTTCAGCGCCCTCCACAATCTGGCCCCATCCTACCTCACAGACCTGCTCCACCGCCACACCCCGTCCCGCTCCCTCCGCTCCTCCGATGCAAACCTCCTGTCCCTCCCCTGCAGGACCAAGCTCCGAACCTGGGGAGACAGAGCCTTCTCCATCGCTGCCCCCACCCTCTGGAACTCACTACCACAACAACTCAGAGACTGCACCGATCTCCCAACTTTCAAAAACAACCTCAAGACCCACCTGTTTAAAGCTGCTTTTAATTTGTAATTTTAACATGTTCTCTCTGAACGTTTAATTTTATGAACTTAATGTTGTATTTGTAATGTTATGTTGTGTTCCTTGTATTGTTATATTTGTGAAGCGTCTTTGAGTATCGTGAAAAGCGCTATATAAATAAAATGTATTATTATTATTATTGTATGTATGGGTTTGTGCCTGTATATGTCTGTCTGTATGTACGTGTTCATGGGTTTGTACGTTTTCACTTTGTCCTGAATATTTCCTTAAACTGTTTGGAAATGAACTGATTATTATTAATGTTTCCGTTTTCTGCTGTAAATAAAAAAAGGGTTTTTCATGTTCTGCTCCTCAAAACCCAGAAGAATCCTTCCCTCTCTTTCCTAAACACAAAAACCAAATCCACACGTGAGATTCCATCATATTTATTACATAATAAAAAGTCCATAAGTTCCATTTCTTTATTTACAGACGTGAGATTTGCCTCAGACGAGTTCTTCTGCTGAACTCGGAATAAATATTTCAGGATCTGTTTCAGTCCTTTTACAGTCACTGGTAAAATAAACTTTTTCTGTCCCAAAGTTCGGTCCTCGGAGCGAACGACACGAACGAAACTTCCACCGAAAAAACGAGACAAGAGGGTCTGAAGGAGCCGACGAGAAACCTGAACCTCCACAGGCCGGAGCCCACAGAAGAATGCTAACGAAGCTCATGGAGGCCAGCAGCTACAGCGGAGGAGAGTCTGGAGCTCAGTGTCATATTTGGACCCTGTGATTCGAAAGAGCCAAAAGAACTTTCCCACAACGGCCGAAGTGTCTGAAGTGTCTGAAGTGTCAGAACTGTCAGAAGTGTCGAAGTGTCTGAAGTGTGAAGCTGAAAGAACTTCAACCAACACGGTCGACAAAGGAGAAACATTCTTCATGAAGAATTTATCCACAACGACCGAGGGAAGAAAGACGAAAACTTAAAGGAAACGACAACGATCCGTGTGTCGTTCGTTCATCCGTTTTTCAAAATAAAACCAAAAAATAAGAAAAAAAAAAACTCTTTTCTTCATTATTTGTCTCCAAAACCAAAATGAAAAAACAGAAACATTGTGTTTTTCAGTTTTCGATTTTGTGTTTGATGAATAACGGGGAAAAAATAACGGACGTTTCCTGTGTCACAAACCAGGACTAAACCAGGACTAAACCAGGACTAAACCAGGACTGAATCAGGACTAAACCAGGTCCTGGTTTAGTCCTGGTTTAGTCCTGGTTTAGTCCTGGTTTAGACCTGGTTTAGACCTGGTTTAGTCCTGGTTCAGTCCCGGTTTAGTCCTGGTTTAGACCTGGTTTAGACCTGGTTCAGATGCTCCACACTGGTTTTCAGGACCAGGAGTTTGTTTTTCCCATTATTCATTTAAACACAAAATCGAAAACTGAAAAAACGAATCATTATCTGTTTTTTCATTTTGGTTTTGGAGGAAAATAATGAAGAAAAGAGTTGTTTTTTCATTTTCTTATGTTTAACTTTGAAAAACGAATCAGTGAACGACACAGGGGATTGTTGTTGTTTAAGCTTTCGTCTTTCTTCCCTTGATCGTTGTCGATACATTTTTCATACGCCCGACATTTACCACAGAAGAACCGTTCACCTGAAGTTCCAAACCGACAGCGCGACACTTAAAAAGCTCAATTTGGTCTTTTCTTCATGTTCAGATCCTGATTTATGGACAAAACGGTGACTTCAAAGCTCCAGGACGACGTGGCTCAGGTCATTTTCATGTAAATAAATGAGGCTGTTTCGGTTTCTCGTTCCCGTCTGTGCAGCAGAACTCGCCGCTCGTCTCGTCGCTCTAAACTCTTGGTCCGTTTAAAACCGAAGACGTCACTGAATCGTTTTGAACTTCATCATTTCACTTTGGACGAAGATTCTGCGCTCGACACGTTTGGAAACGGAAATAAAAACTAAACCGAGTTCTGTTTTAATGTGCGGTGAGAAAAGGACACGTAAAAACGGGACTTAAACGCTAAAAATGAATCGATTTATTTCACGTTTGTCCCGGTAATTTTACATTCTGAGAGACAAAAATACATCTCAACATTTGGCAACGAAATAAAAATATACACTGGCTTAATTTGGACTAAAAGTTTAAACTATTTTGTGTTTTTAGGTCTAAATATTTTATTTCTGTTGACGCTGAATTTGTCATAAAATGTGCAGGTTTTGTTTTGTAGTTTCATGTTTCTGTGGCAGCCATTTTTGTAGTTTTTGGGTGTGTTTTTAAACGTCATAATTTAGCTTGAAAATCTTCAGTTTGATCAGTTCTCGTCTTCGTAAAAGTCGCCATGTTTGTAGTTTTCTGAGCTCCGCCGTATTTGTAGTCTTTACATTGGAGTCGTCTCAGTGCGGCCGTGTTCCGTCGGCCATGTTTGTAGTTCCCTGTAGTTCTGGGGTTATTTGACCTCGTCAGGGGCCGCGGTGCTGCTCCGGGGCCCCGGGGGCAGCAGAGGCACCGGGGACGTGGCCTCGATGAGGGCGGGGTTCAGGATGATTGGCAGGGACATGGGCGGGACTCCGACCTGAAGCGGCGACGCGAGTGGCTGCAGGATGAGGGGGGAGGGGCCTAACGAGGAGGAGGTGGGGTTTAGGGAGGAAGAGGAGGGGCCAAAAGAGGGAGGGGGAGGAGTCTGAGCTGAGGGGGGCGTGGCCAAAGAGTCCAAGTCTGAAAGAGAAAAAAAAAAGATTAAACCAAAACTAAACCAGAACTAAACCAGGACTAAACCAGGACTAAACCAGAACTAAACCAGAACTAAACCAGGAAAGAACCAGGACTAAACCAGGACTAAACCAGGACTAAATCAGGTCTGAACCAGGACTGAATCAGGAAAGAACCAGGACTAAACCAAGACTAAACCAGGACTAAACCTGGTCTAAACCCGGTCTGGCCCCTGTGCACTCACTGGTGGTGGCGCCCTCTTGTGGAGACTCTGGTCGGCTCGGGCTCTGGGACTGGGGGGGGGGTGAGGGCTGGAGGGGGGGAGGGGGAGGGTGGGTGAGCGGGAGGAGGCGTCTGGGGAGAGGGAGGTCTGACAGGTGCGGCAGGCTCGACAGGCTCTGAGGAGAAACACAGATTTAAGAGATTTAAAGTCTCTGGAGCTGATTTTACTGAGACATGATCCAGGACTAAACCAGGACTAAACCAGGACTAAACCAGGACTAAACCAGGACTAAACCAGAACTAAACCAGGACTGATCCAGGACGAAACCAGGACTAAACCAGGACTAAACCAGGACTAAACCAGGACTAAACCAGGACTAAACCAGGACTAAACCAGGTCTAAACCAGGTCTAAACCAGGTCTAAACCAGGTCTAAACCAGGACTAAACCAGGACTAAACCAGGTCTAAACCAGGACTAAACCAGGTCTAAACCAGGTCTAAACCAGTTCTAAACCAGGACTAAACCAGGACTAAACCAGGACTAAACCAGGTCTAAACCAGGTCTAAACCAGGTCTAAACCAGGTCTAAACCAGGACTAAACCAGGACTAAACCAGGACTAAACCAGGTCTAAACCAGGTCTAAACCAGGTCTAAACCAGGTCTAAACCAGGTCTAAACCAGGACTACAGCAGGTCTAATGGGGTCATGTGACTCTCAGGCTCCTCCCTCTGCCTGAACCAGGAAACAGACGCCCTGGATTTGCTCCGGATCAACACAGGTTAGTGTTGCTTTGGCCTTTCCTCCTGCTCCTCGTCCTGTTCTGTTTGAGTGTTTAACGGGACTAAAGCTAAACCAGCTCCTGCTGTAGATTCTGTTGTTTCTGTCGTCACTCATTTGGTTCAGTTCAACATTAGTTTGGCTCAAACAGACGAGAGTCAAACCACCGCTTTACTTTCACTTTCCAAGGCTCGTCCTGCTTCACTTTGATTCACGTCCTGACACTTACTCTGTAACTTCCTCTGACTCCACTACTTTCATGGACCACTACTTTGTACTTCTACTTGAGTCATATTATTTTGGAGTAACGTTACTCTTACTCGAGTACAGTTTTGGATACTCTCCCACCTCTGAACTCATTTAAAGCCACAGTATGTCACTTTTCAGCCCAAACCACTCAAATCAGAGCCTGTTGTTTCCTTTTGCTTGTGTTGGTCGCAGTGAAAAACAAGCGTTGTTACTTTGAGCTCGCCTCTCCACAGACCTGACTCTTATCACCCAGATACCGACTGATCACAAGTGTCACAAGTGAAACAGGAAGTGAGTGTGAAAAACACATGAGCAGGATCAAATGGGACCTTTTCTCAACACTTGTCGTTAGAATAGTTACGGCGACGTCGTCTTCAGGACACTGCCGTGTTTTGGAGCTGAAATGACGTTCTATCGGCTCAAAGAAATATTGTTTTTATTGTCGTCACGGTGAAACTGAGTCTCAGCCTTTTCCTTAAACCGTGTTCGATATTAGTCACAACCAAACAGTGGATGGTCACCACACCATCATATTCTTCTAGTCCAGTCTTCCTCACCACATCCTCCTGAAGCCTTCCAAAATAAAAGCTCTTCACCTCTTTCCTGTCACAATAAGAGTTTTCACTTGTCAGAGCCTTTAGTTTGATAGTCACTATTGTTGGTGTGTTTCAGACATGTCCTCCACCAGTGAAAGGAGCTCTGAGGAGACGTTCCTGTGCTCCATCTGTCTGGAGGTGTTCTCTGAGCCAGTGACCACTCCATGTGGACACAACTTCTGCCGACGCTGCATCTCTCAGGCCTGGGACACTGATGGGCCCTGCACATGTCCTCTGTGTAACGAGGAGTTCCACAGCAGACCACAGCTCAAGGTCAACACGCTCCTGAAGGAGGTGGCCTCAGGGTCCAACCTGGACAAGAACAAGAGCAGATCTATGGAGGACGTGCCCGAGTTTAAAGAGGTGCAGTGTGACATGTGCTCGGAGCCCAAGCTGAAGGCCCTCAAGTCCTGCCTGGTGTGTCTGTCCTCCTTCTGTGAGAGCCACCTCCAGCCTCATCTCACAGTCTCTGGGCTGAAAAGACACCAGCTGATGGAGCCTGTGGAGAACCTGGAAGACAGGGTGTGTCCCACACACCAGCGCCCCCTGGAGCTCTTCTGTGGCACTGATGAGAAGAGCGTGTGCATGATGTGCTTCGCTCTAGAGCACAAGAACCATGAGCTGTTGCCTCTGGAGGAGGCGTGTGAGCGCAGGAGGTCCTCTCTGCTGCAGACTCAGGCTCAGAGCCAGCACATGGTGGAGCAGAGGAGGCAGAAGATCCAGGAGATCCAGAGGCTCCTGGAGCTGAGTGAGACAGAGGCCCTCAGAGAGAGGGCTGCGGGGCTGCAGGCCTTCACTGCTCTCATGCAGTCTGTTCAGAGGCGTATGGACCTCTTCTTAGAGGAGCTCCAGGAGAAGCAGAGCCGGAGCCACAGACGAGCCCAGGATCTGCTGCGGCGGCTGGAGCAGGAGATCTGTGATCTGGAGCAGAGCAGCGCTGAGGCCCAACGTCTCTCACGCACTCATGACCCCCTCCACTTTCTACAGCGCTCTGCTGCACTCACGCCCCCTGCTGGGCTTCAGGAGTGGAGCAGCGTGAGCTTTGAGCCGGAGACATGTGAGGGCAGTGTGGCCCGGGCTCTGTCTGAGCTGGAGAACAGCGTCTCTCAGGAGGTTAACAAACACTTTAAAGAAGTGGCCTCAGAGTCTAAGAAAGCCGATCTGAAGAGAGCGCAGCAGAGTGCGGTGGAGGTGACTCTGGACCCAGACACGGCATCTCCATGGCTCGTTCTGTCTGAAGATCTCAAACAGGTTCATGACACTGATGTGAAGAAGAAGCTCCCAGACTCTCCTCTGAGGTTTGATACAAGTGTTACTGTTTTAGGAAAACAGAGTTTCTCTTCAGGCAGGTTTTACTTTGAGGTTCAGGTCAAAGGGAAAACAAAGTGGACTTTAGGAGTGGCCCAAGAGTCCATCAACAGGAAGGGAGAGATCACTGCAGGTCCCAAACATGGACTGTGGTGCATCATCTTAAGAAACAAAGATAAGTACATCGCTTGTACTGTCCCTGCTGTCCGTCTGTTCCCTCAGAGAGCTCCTCAGAAGGTCGGGGTGTTTGTGGACTATGGAAAGGGTCTGGTCTCCTTTTATGATGCAGATTCTGCAGATCTCCTCTACTCCTTCACTCACTGCTGCTTCAGGGAGAAGCTGCTTCCATATTTCAGTCCCTGTAACAATGAGGGAGGATCAAACTCTGCTCCTCTGGTCCTCACTGCAGTGGAGACTTTGAGCCGGGACAAAGTACAAAAGTAAAAGTACTGCACTGAAGTATAATTCTGAAGTATCTGTACTTTATTTGGGTCCATTTTACTGTGGAGACTTTTTCCTCTGTGTTTGAACTGGACTGAAAAGTCCCAAGTTGGTCTCCTTATAGTTTGGACCCTGAGTTCTTGTAAAGAAAAGAAGAATTCACAGTGTCCTGGTGATGGCGTCTGAATCTCTACATTGATGTACAGAAACTCACTGTATCTGTGTGTCAGATGCCCTCCCGTCCTCCTGTATCCCTGTGTGTCAGATGCCCTCCCGTCCTCCTGTATCCCTGTGTGTCAGATGCCCTCCCGTCCTCCTGTATCCCTGTGTGTCAGATGCCCTCCCGTCCTGCCTCAATAACACATTTTGAAGTTTTATATTTGGGGCTCGTCGGGCTCTCGGTGTCTGGAGTTCTCCACCCGTTCACTTGTGTCTTTTGGTTGTTGCTATGGGCGACAGAGACTTTGTAATGTTCCCTGAGACTCTTTATTATTGTTCAAATGTCACACTTTGTATCATTGAAATGTTGTTTTCTTTTTAACGTCTTCGTTCATTTCGTTGTCAAATATTCGATTTGATTTTGTAGAAATATTTGCCTGAACTTGGGACGTTTTCTTTTCTTTTCTTTTCATCACTTTGTTTCTGTCAATGAATAAATGACAGTTTTGAATCAACCTGGTCTAAGGGTGAGTGACAGCACTGGTGATGGAAAAAAGAATCCGAAAAATAACAAAGAAATAATGAAATCCAAAAGTGCACAGAGAAAATAATAAGTGTCAAAGAAAAATACCAAAATGATCTTTAGTTTGCACAGGATGTCATTTCTTTTGCTGCATGTAAATATTTGTAAAGTTTCATGATGGATCCACATAAGCAAACACATCATTTGTGAAACTGTGTCATGAACAGGTTTGGCTTCATCTAAGTTTTTCTTCTTCTCCTTTTGGAGAAATGTGCTTTTCTCTAGTTTACAGTGTGGATGTCGTCTGTGTGTGATTATTGTTTCTCTCTCAAACTCAAGAAAAACCAATCAATCCAAAAACCTGAACATCTGGTTTGTTCCGTCACAGCCTCTGACACAAAAACACGCTCACAAGAGCAGATTTAAGCCACAAGAACGATTCTAAATCTACAATAGTGTTAAAAACATGAGCTGCCACAAAGAAACAGCAGAATGAGACACTTTGTTACTGAGTTTGTGTCTGTGATGAGTCGGAGAAGAGATTCACTCGACCTTTTCCTGCTTCAGTCTCTTAGAAGCACAAAAGAAGCACAAAATCCTCAGTCGAGCAAAGAAAATGTGCACACGGTGAATCCTGAGCCCTGTGGAGTTTAAAAACCCAGTGGAGCACTTCCTGTATCACCACATGACATCAGCAGGTGGAACAGAGTGTTTTCAGTGTGAGGGAAGAGCTGGGGCTAAATGTGCAGGTTTGTGTGTTAAACATGTGTGAATGAAACAAAACACAACTCCCACAGAGTCTGAAATAAAGTCACATTTGATCAGTGAAGATTTGAGTCCAAACAAGAACTTATTTTGATCCAAGTGAAATGACTCGACACACGAAGGACAATGAAGATTGTTTCTTTCAGACCAAATAGAAGGAATCAGTGGTTCTGAATGGCTGAATAATCTGGAGCTCCTTTAAGTCCATTCGATTTGACCACATGTGACATCAGTACAACACATTGTGCCACAGATTTACACAATCACCAATTTGATTCAATGATTCATTTTGTCTTGAACATTTCAATGAAATGACTCTTTTCCCACTGGATTTATGAATCTGCTGTTCACTTCCATTTGGACATTGAGCTCATCAAAGAAATGAGCCCAGTGCATTTACAATCTGCCTGAGGCTTCTCATTGTGTTACTGAAGTGAAACAGAAGATTCACTTCACTTCTGAACACATCATTTTGACACTATTGTGTCCCCAGGGCCTTGGCAACATTTTCACTCGTCTGGTTCGACTTCCAGACTCATTTTGCAGGTGGATTTCCTCAGCGCTCACGTCTGTGTGTTTTCCTTTGCATTCCTTTGGTTTGGGCCTCATTAAACGAGCGCAGCAGACGCTCCCGGCTCACCTGTGTTTGTGGCGCCATCTACTGGCCACACGAGGAATGAGCTGATAAAGGAGGAAGGAGAGGAGAGGTGAATGGGCTCAGCAGAGGAGCTGAAGACGAGGAGCAGAGGGGCTGGACTTTTTCACTTGACACTGTGAGTTTGAGACTGAGAAGAAGCAACATCTCAAGTCCCACATGTGAGAAGAACATGAGAACCTACGGCCACATCAGAGCCTCCAGGTCCATATCTGTGTCATATTTGTGAGCTCCTGTTGGTCGGCTTCAGGGGCCTCAGGACATTCTAAAGTGCAACAGTTAAAGGGCCCAGATGACACTGTTTTCTCCTCTTTCCTCATCCCAAACACACCTGGACTTGTGTTTGCTTCATTCACACCTGTTTAAAGCTGCACTCTGCCACTTTTCTGCTGGAGGCTTTTCTCCATGGAGACGGTTCCGCCGTACGCCATTAAACCTCCACCCAGTCCCAGGTCAGATCTGTGGAGAGGCGACCCCGCTCACAGTCAGAATGTGTTTCTCTGCGTTCTTGAGCTCTAAAACCGCCTGGGACTGAAGAAATGTAAAGTCGAGCTGTTTAATGTCACACTGCGGAACATTCCAGGCAGAGCAGTGACGTCTCCATAGAAACCCCTGTTAAAAAGTGACTTTCAGTGTGACTTTCCTCTGGACTGAACTAAAGGTGAGTGGGAGCAGGGCCGGATCTCACCTTCAGGGGCCCTAAGCAGAGTTTGTGTTGGGGCCCTGGCTGCTTCAGCTCCAGTGCAAATGTCCCTGCCATAAGGCTGCCGAGCCTTTAAGAGGACGTCACTCCTGCCCCTGCTCCACCTGCGCACTGTGGCACAGGTATCCAGGACGCAGAGGGAGGCCCAGGAGAAAGGCCTCCGCCTCCGCCTCTTTCTCCGCTCAGTATTCCCATTTGTGCGCAAATAAAGAGGAAGAACCTCTCGTGTTATGGACCTGGGTCAGTGTCGTTTGCTGTTTTTACCGTTTGTCCTTGTCCAGGGTTCCTCCAGTGTCTCACAAACTCTTCAACGCATCGAATTTAGCAATTTGGAAATAATACCTTTAAAAGACTCTGAAAAAGTCTGGATTTTTTATATCTGGGTCCTTATATGTGTGCAGTAACTTCTCTGTGTCACATTCCTCCTCAAAAGTTGAATTATTTGGTTCAAAAACGTCGCCTGAATAAAGAACGACAGAACCAATAACTGAGAACGTGACGCAGCCGAGGGTCAAAATCCTCCGAACGCGACACTGAAGATCTCGGGCTTCAGCAGCACAAGAAACAAGCTGAGCAGAAGAGTCGAATCAAAGACGATGTGAGCAGAACACAAAGTCTGATTAAAGCCGTTATGTTGTTCTTTACGTTGGTTTTTACGTCACCGAGCGACACTTTTCATGCTGGAGTTATGAAGAAGAGTCTCTGCTCCCCAGATTCACTTGTCTGACAAATAAACGAACCCAGATTCTATCATTTAGTTTTTCTTTGCCGGTAGGTCTGTGAAATAGGCGGTGAAATGGGTCTGAAGTTGTTATAGAAACGGTCTTAAAAAGGTCTTTGAAGGACTTGAGTTTAACTTGCAGAAACCTGTAGGAACCCTGCCTCTCCAACTTCATCTCCTTCTGGTAAATCTGTCAGTTCACCCCCCGATCCGCCATTAAACGCTCTGCACCTTCATTACTCCTGTGGTCATGAGGTGGTGTCTGACGCCCCCTGCTGGACTTCAGCGGCCACTGTCTGTATATTGTGCACTTTTAGGCCGATACATGTCACTGTGCAGATAATTAACACTGACTCCCCTGTAAATATGTTGCTTTACGTCGTTTGTATAGATTTGTTTTTGTTAATTGGAGATAACCACACACTCAGACAAGACGACCCGATCATCCTGAAACTTCCTTCAGTCCAAAGCTCTGGATCCCGCTGCAGTGTTTCTGACCGAAGACTGAGGCCAGACTCCCGTAGCCCCGCACACATTCTACATACAATATTTCACAGCTCCACTCCACAGAACTATGGATGATTCCCATTCCACAACATGATGGACGCAGCTCTGGTCCTCTGCACTCATGTATCTGCAACACACACGACATGTTCTGTTTTTGAGCACCACTGGAACCATCTCACTTCATTTACTTTATTTATTTTATTTATTTGACAGGGACAGTGTACAGGTTCAAAATCGATTTACCACCATTTGAACACAAACCACTCACACTCACTTGGACAATAATGGCAAGACAAACACTGAAGAGCCTCCAGGACCAGACGGACATGAACTAACACATGAGACACACAGCCACAAAGAAAGTCAGTGTGCACAGACTTGGTTCTCAACTAGACACTTTTTAAAAAGACTATTGTACGATGTTGCTTCTCTAATGGTGTTTGGTAATGAGTTCCTCTGATGTGCTGCTGTGACTGAAAAGGATGAGTGTCCAAAAGAGCTCCTCCTGAGTGGGACTATGCAGCTCCTCTAACTGCCCCGAGTGACCCGCTGTGTGGAGCATCTTACTGAAGCAAACTGTGTGAGTGGAGGTGAAGATCCACCATTTCTGACTTTAAACAGAAGACAGACATTTGGACATTTGATCAGATTGTCTGGATAAAAATAACTCACTGATTTTCTCGCAATCTGCTTCCTGAAGATTCTGATCCCACTCTACATCCTCAGGAGCTGTTTTAAAGTGTTCCTGTTTATGTTTAGCGATGCAACAAACTCCTGTTTTCTGACATGGGTTTGGAACCTTTTTTACTCCGTTTTCTAGCCACAAGTGTTAGCTTACGTATGTCTGTATGTATATATGTATATACATGCATGTATGTATGTATATGTGTGTGTATGTATGTATACATGTATATGTGTGTGTATGTATGTATACATGTATATGTGTGTGTATGTATGTATACATGTATATGTGTGTGTATGTATGTATACATGTATATGTGTGTGTGTGTATGTATACATGTATATGTGTGTGTATGTATGTATACATGTATATGTGTGTGTATGTATGTATACATGTATATGTGTGTGTATGTATGTATACATGTATATGTGTGTGTATGTATGTATACATGTTTGTGTGGGTGTGTGTATGTATACATGTATGTGGGTGTGTATGTATGTATATGTATGTGTATGTGTATGTGTGTACATGTATGTATGCATGTGTATGTATGTATACATGTATATGTGTGTGTATGTATGTATACATGTATATGTGTGTGTATGTATGTATACATGTATATGTGTGTGTATGTATGTATACATGTATATGTGTGTGTATGTATGTATACAAGTCTATGTGTGTGTGTGTATGTATACATGTATATGTGTGTGTATGTATGTATACATGTATATGTGTGTGTGTGTGTGTATGTATACATGTATATGTGTGTGTGTATGTATGTATATGTATGTGTATGTGTATGTGTGTACATGTATGTATGCATGTGTATGTATGTATACATGTATATGTGTGTGTATGTATGTATACATGTATATGTGTGTGTATGTATGTATACATGTATATGTGTGTGTATGTATGTATACATGTATATGTGTGTACATGTATGTATGCATGTGTATGTATGTATGTGTATGTATGTATGTATGTATGAATGAATGTAAGTATGTATGTATGTATGTGTATGTAGGTGTGAAAGTTGTGTGAGTGAGCGCCTCTGTCAGTCTGCCCCAGGGCAGCTGTGGCTACAACAGTAGTTTACACCACCGGGTCTGGAGTGAATGAAGAAGCTCTGTGAATAATCCTCTGTAAAGCGTCTGTGACATTTGTCTGTGAACAGCACTGTAGAAATAAACACTTACTCATGTATGTCTTTATGTATGTGTGTGTGTATGTGTGTATGTATGTATGTGTCTGTATATATGTATACATTTGTGTATGTATGTATGCATATATGTGTGTATGTAGGAGTGTGTGTATGTATATATGTGTGTATGCATGCGTGTGTGTATATGTGTATGTGTATATATGTGTGTATACATGTATGTATGGGTTTGTGCATGTATATGTCTGTCTGTATGTACGTGTTCATGGGTTTGTACGTTTTCACTTTGTCCTGAATATTTCCTTAAACTGTTTGGAAATGAACTGATTATTATTAATGTTTCTGTTTTTCATGTTCTGCTCCTCAAAACCCAGAAGAATCCTTCCCTCTCTTTCCTAAACACAAAAACCAAATCCACACGTGAGATTCCATCATATTTATTACATAATAAAAAGTCCATAAGTTCCATTTCTTTATTTACAGACGTGAGATTTGCCTCAGACGAGTTCTTCTGCTGAACTCGGAATAAATATTTCAGGATCTGTTTCAGTCCTTTTACAGTCACTGGTAAAATAAACTTTTTCTGTCCCAAAGTTCGGTCCTCGGAGCGAACGACACGAATGAAACTTCCACCGAAAAACGAGACGAGAGGGTCTGGAAGGAGCCGACGAGAAACCTGAACCTCCACAGGCCGGAGCCCACAGAAGAGTGCTAATGAAGCTCATGGAGGCCAGCAGCTACAGCGGAGGAGAGTCTGGAGGTTCCGAAGAGCCAAAAGAACTTTTCCACAACGGCCGAAGTGTCTGAAGTGTCTGAAGTGTGAAGCTGTAGGAACTTCAACCAACACGGTCGACAAAGGAGAAACATTCTTCATGAAGAATTTATCCACAACGACCGAGGGAAGAAAGACGAAAGCTTAAAGGAAACGACAACGATCCGGACCTGGTTTAGTCCTGGTTCAGTCCTGGTTCAGTTCTGGTTTAGTCCTGGTTTAGACCTGGTTTAGTCTTGGTTTAGACCTGGTTCAGATGCTCCACACTGGATTTCAGGACCAGGAGTTTGTTTTTTCCCCATTATTCATTTAAACACAAAATCGAAAATTGAAAAAACGAATCATTATCTGTTTTTTCATTTTGGTTTTGGAGAAAAATAATGAAGAAAAGAAGTCGTTTTTTCATTTTCTTATGTTTTATTTTGAAAAACGACACAGGGGATTGTTGTTGTTTAAGCTTTCGTCTTTCTTCCCTTGATCGTTGTGGACACATTTTTCATACGCCCGACATTTACCACAGAAGAACCGTTCACCTGAAGTTCCAAACCGACAGCGCGACACTTAAAAAGCTCAATTTGGTCTTTTCTTGATTTATGGACAAAACGGCGCAGGTCATTTTCATGTAAATAAATGAGGCTGTTTCGGTTTCTCTTTCCCGTCTGTGCAGCAGAAGTCGCCGCTCGTCTCTTGGTCCGTTTAAAACCGAAGACGTCACTGAATCGTTTTGAACTTCATCATTTCACTTTGGACGAAGATTCTGCGCTCGACACGTTTGGAAACGGAAATAAAAACTAAACCGAGTTCTGTTTTATCGCGCGGTGAGAAAAGGACACGTAAAAACGGGACTTAAACGCTAAAAATGAATCGATTTATTTCACGTTTGTCCCGGTAATTTTACATTCTGAGAGACAAAAATACATCTCAACATTTGGCAACGAAATAAAAATAAACACTGGCTTAATTTGGACTAAAAGTTTAAACTATTTTGTGTTTTTAGGTCTAAATATTTTATTTCTGTTGACGCTGAATTTGTCATAAAATGTGCAGGTTTTGTTTTGTAGTTTCATGTTTCTGTGGCAGCCATTTTTGTAGTTTTTGGGTGTGTTTTTAAACATCATAATTTAGCTTGAAAATCTTCAGTTTGATCAGTTCTCGTCTTCGTAAAAGTCGCCATGTTTGTAGTTTTCTGAGCTCCGCCGTATTTGTAGTCTTTACATTGGAGTCGTCCCAGTGCGGCCGTGTTCCTGTGACTTCCTGCGTCGGCCATGTTTGTAGTTCCCTGTAGTTCTGGGGTTATTTGACCTCGTCGGGGCCGCGGTGCCGCTCCGGGGCCCCGGGGCAGCAGAGGCACCGGGGACGTGGCCTCGATGAGGGCGGGGTTCAGGATGATTGGCAGGGACATGGGCGGGACTCCGACCTGAAGCGGCGACGCGAGTGGCTGCAGGATGAGGGGAGGGGCCTAACGAGGAGGAGGAGGGGTTTAGGGAGGAAGAGGAGGGGCCAAAAGAGGGAGGGAGGAGTCTGAGCTGAGGGGGCGTGGCCAAAGAGTCCGAGTCTGAAAGAGAAAAAAAGATTAAACCAAAACTAAACCTGAACCAGGACTGAACCAGGACTGAACCAGGTCTAAATCAGGTCTGAACCAGGACTGAACCAGGACTAAAACAGGACTAAACCAGGTCTAAACCCGGTCTAAACCAGGTCTGGCCCCTGTGCACTCACTGGTGGTAGCGCCCTCTTGTGGAGACTCTGGTCGGCTCGGGCTCTGGGACTGGGGGGGGGTGAGGGCTGGAGGGGGAGGGGAGGGCGGGTGAGCGGGAGGAGGCGTCTGGGGAGAGGGAGGTCTGACAGGTGCGGCAGGCTCGACAGGCTCTGAGGAGAAACACAGATTTAAGAGATTTAAAGTCTCTGGAGCTGATTTTACTGAGACATGATCCAGGACTAAACCAGGACTAAACCAGGACTAAACCAGGACTAAACCAGGACTAAACCCGGACTAAACCAGGACTAAACCCGGACTAAACCAGGACTAAACCAGGACTAAACCAGGACTAAACCCGGACTAAACCAGGACTAAACCAGGACTAAACCAGGACTAAACCAGGACTAAACCAGGACTAAACCAGGACTAAACCAGGACTGAACCAAGACTAAACCAGAACTAAACCAGGTCTGAACCAGGACTAAACCAGGACTAAACCAGGACTAAACCAGGACTAAACCAGGACTAAACCAGGTCTAAACCAGGACTAAACCAGGACTAACCCAGGACTAAACCAGGTCTAAACCAGGACTAAACCAGGACTGAACCAGGACTAAACCAAGACTAAAGGAGATCTAAACCAGGACTAAACCAGGACTAAGATGAGGAGAGGAGGTTGAGCTTCTCAGTTGGTGTAAAAGTAAAATTTCTCTGGTTTTTATTTTACGACTTTAGTCTCAGATTTGTGAAATTTCCTTGTGGAGATTTTCAAAACAAAGAACAATAATTACTCGTAAAAACCGTTTTCTCGTCCTGTTCTAGCGTCTGAACCCTCCTGAAAACAGATGGACCTGAGCTCTGACCTGAGCTCTGACCTGAGCTCTGACCGGAGCTCTGACCGGAGCTCTGACCTGAGCTCTGACCTGAGCTCTGACCGGAGCTCTGACCGGAGCTCTGACCTGAGCTCTGACCGGAGCTCTGACCGGAGCTCTGACCGGAGCTCTGACCTGAGCTCTGACCTGAGCTCTGACCGGAGCTCTGACCGGAGCTCTGACCTGAGCTCTGACCTGAGCTCTGACCTGAGCTCTGACCGGAGCTCTGACCGGAGCTCTGACCTGAGCTCTGACCTGAGCTCTGACCTGAGCTCTGACCTGAGCTCTGACCGGAGCTCTGACCGGAGCTCTGACCTGAGCTCTGACCTGAGCTCTGACCTGAGCTCTGACCGGAGCTCTGACCGGAGCTCTGACCTGAGCTCTGACCGGAGCTCTGACCTGAGCTCTGACCTGAGCTCTGACCTGGGATGACGGTCTGTTTGAACAGCTCCTCCTTCAGGTGGGGCAGGAAACACACGATCCGCTCCCACGTGATGCTCCACAGATCCGAGTATCCGGAGCCCGAGTCGGAGCTGTGGAAGATCCCGGCCGTGTCCATCACCAGCAGCATGTTCTTCAGGGACTCTGGGATGGCCTCCAGCTGAAGAGGAGCGAGAAGAACCATGAGAGCGAGAAGAACGAGAAGAACCAAATTGAGAAGAACGAGAGTGAGAAGAACCAGGGGAATGATCAGAGCGAGAAGAAAAACCAGAGCGAGAAGAACCAGAGGAACAGGCAGAGTGAGGAGAACGAGAAGAACCCTCAGAGTGAGAAGAACCAGCTGAGCGAGAACAAACAGAGCGAGAAGAACCATGAGCGCGATAAGAACGAGAAGAACCAAAGTGAGAAGAATGAGGGAAATGAGAAGAGTGAGAAGAACCAGAGTGAGAAGAACCATCAGAGCGAAAAGAACAAGTAGAACCATAAGAGCAAGAAGAACCAGAGCGAAAAAACAAGAACCATCAGAGACAAACAGAGCGAGAAGAACGAGGGGAATGATCAGAGACAGGGTGAGAAGAACAAGAACAACCAAGAGTGAGAACGAGAAGAACCATCAGAGATAAAAAGAGTGAGAAGAACGAGAAGAACAATCAGAGACAGAGCAAGAAGAACCATCAGAGCGAGAAGAGTGACAAGAACCAAAGTGAGAAGAGAAGAACCACCAGAGCAAGAAGAACGAGAAGAATGATCAGAGCGAGAAGAATGAGAAGAACCATCAGAGCGAGAAGAACCAGAAGAACCATAAGAGCAAGAAGAACCAGAAGAACCAGAGTGAGAAGAACCATCAGAGTGAGAAGAACGAGAAGAACCATAAGAGCAAGAAGAACCAGAAGAACCAGAGTGAGAAGAACGAGAAGAACCATAAGAGCGAGAAGAACCAGAGTGAGAAGAACCATCAGAGTGAGAAGAACGAGAGGAACCATCAGAGCGAGAAGAACCAGAAGAACCAGAGTGAGAAGAACGAGAAGAACCATAAGAGCAAGAAGAACCAGAAGAACCAGAGTGAGAAGAACAAACAGAGTGAGAAGAACCAGAAGAACCGTTGGAGTGAGAAGAACGAGAGGAACCATCAGAGCGAGAAGAACCAGAAGAACCCTCAGACACTCACGAGCAGGTCGCTGGAGCCGGCGTGCATGTATTTGTCCATGAAGTCCAGGATGGTGAGCCACAGAGCAGCGAAGGTGGGCAGGGACAGCAGGGGCGACAGGTGCTGCAGGAAAACCTGTCGATCAAACACAAAACCATTCAGGTCAACGGGATTCTGGAAAACCAAATATTTAGGTGTTTGGACCCGACTTTTGGAGACGGGACAAGGTTTAAAAATGTGTCTCCAGTTTCCCTTTTGTGTTTTCGTGTTTTTGTCAGAAGATCGTGTGGTTAAAGTGAATTTCCTGACGTAAAAACTCAATAATAAACGTTTGTGAAAGATTAAAGCGGTGACATAAACCCCCCGCAGATGTGCGGTACCTTGGACAGCAGCGTGCAGGCTCTCATCCTGGTCTCCTCCATCCCCCCAACATCTGCAGGACTGATGTTCTCCAGGAGTTTGGTCAAGAGCGGAAACAGAACCTACGCAGAACACACAAAGAAACATACACAGAACATGCAAACAAACACACACAAAACAAACATTCACAGAACACGCAAAAAACACACACAAACATACACAGACCATGCAAACAAACACACAAAACACAGAAACATTCACAGAACATGCAAACAAACACACACAAAACACAGAAACATTCACAGAACATGCAAACAAACAGAACACAGAAACATACAAAGAACATGCAAACAAACACAGAACACAGAAACATACACAGAACATGCAAACAAACACAGAAACATACACAGAACATGCAAACAAACACACAGCACAGAAACATACGCAGAACATGCAAACACACAAAAATACACAGAACATGCAAACAAACACAGAAACATACACAGAACATGCAAACAAACACACAGCACACACACATAAAACAAACACACACACAAAACACAAACACACAGAACATGCAAACAAACACACAGAACACAAACATACACAAAACACGCAAAGAAACACAAGACAAACATTAAAAAACACAAACACAGGTGACGGTGTTTTAGTTTAATACAGCTGTAAAAAAGGGAGAAAAGCCAGAACTAAACCAGGACTAAACCAGGACTAAACCAGGTCTAAACCAGGACTAAACCAGGACTAAACCAGGACTAAACCAGGACTAAACCAGGACTAAACCAGGTCTACACCAGGACTAAACCAGGACTAAACCAGGTCTACACCAGGACTAAACCAGGACTAAACCAGGTCTACACCAGGACTAAACCAGGACTAAAGCAGGTCTAAAGCAGGTCTAAAGCAGGACTAAAGCAGGACTAAAGCAGGACTAAAGCAGGTCTAAAGCAGGACTAAAGCAGGTCTAAAGCAGGTCTAAAGCAGGACTAAAGCAGGTCTAAAGCAGGTCTAAAGCAGGACTAAAGCAGGTCTAAAGCAGGTCTAAAGCAGGTCTAAAGCAGGTCTAAAGCAGGTCTAAAGCAGGACTAAAGCAGGTCTAAAGCAGGTCTAAAGCAGGTCTAAAGCAGGACTAAAGCAGGTCTAAAGCAGGTCTAAAGCAGGTCTAAAGCAGGTCTAAAGCAGGTCTAAAGCAGGACTAAAGCAGGTCTAAAGCAGGTCTAAAGCAGGTCTAAAGCAGGTCTAAAGCAGGACTAAAGCAGGTCTAAAGCAGGACTAAAGCAGGACTAAAGCAGGACTAAAGCAGGTCTAAAGCAGGTCTAAAGCAGGACTAAAGCAGGTCTAAAGCAGGTCTAAACCAGGATTATATCAGGTCTAAACCAGGTCTAAAGCAGGTCTAAAGCAGGACTAAAGCAGGTCTTGAACAGGTCTAAACCAGGACTAAACCAGGTCTAAAGCAGGACTACACCAGGACTAAACCAGGTCTAAACCAGGTCTACACCAGGACTAAACCAGGACTAAACCAGGTCTAAACCAGGAGTAAACCAGGTCTTGAACAGGTCTAAACCAGGACTACACCACGTCTAAACCAGGACTAAACCAGGACTATACCAGGTCTAAACAAGGTCTAAACCAGGATTAAACCAGGTCTAAACAAGAACTACACCAGGTCTAAACCAGGTCTAAAGCAGGACTACACCAGGTCTAAACCAGGTCTAAACCAGGTCTAAACCAGGACTAAACCAGGTCTAAACCAGGTCTATACCAGGTCTAAACCAGGACTACAGCAGGTCTAAAACAGGTCTAAACTAGGACTAAACCAGGTCTAAACCACGTCCAAACCAGGTCTAGACCAGGTCTAAACCAGGACTACACCAGGACTACACCAGCTCCAAACCAGGTCTAAAACAGGTCTAAACCAGGACTACAGCAGGTCTAATGGGGTCATGTGACTCTCAGGCTCCTCCCTCTGCCTGAACCAGGAAACAGACGCCCTGGATTTGCTCCGGATCAACACAGGTTAGTGTTGCTTTGGCCTTTCCTCCTGCTCCTCGTCCTGTTCTGTTTGAGTGTTTAACGGGACTAAAGCTAAACCAGCTCCTGCTGTAGATTCTGTTGTTTCTGTCGTCACTCATTTGGTTCAGTTCAACATTAGTTTGGCTCAAACAGACGAGAGTCAAACCACCGCTTTACTTTCACTTTCCAAGGCTCGTCCTGCTTCACTTTGATTCACGTCCTGACACTTACTCTGTAACTTCCTCTGACTCCACTACTTTCATGGACCACTACTTTGTACTTCTACTTGAGTCATATTATTTTGGAGTAATGTTACTCTTACTCGAGTACAGTTTTTGGATACTCTCCCACCTCTGAACTCATTTAAAGCCACAGTATGTCACTTTTCAGCCCAAACCAGACTCAAATCAGAGCCTGTTGTTTCCTTTTGCTCGTGTTGGTCGCAGTGAAAAACAAGCGTTGTTACTTTGAGCTCGCCTCTCCACAGACCTGACTCTTATCACCCAGATACCGACTGATCACAAGTGTCACAAGTGAAACAGGAAGTGAGTGTGAAAAACACATGAGCAGGATCAAATGGGACCTTTTCTCAACACTTGTCGTTAGAATAGTTACGGCGACGTCGTCTTCAGGACACTGCCGTGTTTTGGAGCTGAAATGACGTTCTATCGGCTCAAAGAAATATTGTTTTTATTGTCGTCACGGTGAAACTGAGTCTCAGCCTTTTCCTTAAACCGTGTTCGATATTAGTCACAACCAAACAGTGGATGGTCACCACACCATCATATTCTTCTAGTCCAGTCTTCCTCACCACATCCTCCTGAAGCCTTCCAAAATAAAAGCTCTTCACCTCTTTCCTGTCACAATAAGAGTTTTCACTTGTCAGAGCCTTTAGTTTGATAGTCACTATTGTTGGTGTGTTTCAGACATGTCCTCCACCAGTGAAAGGAGCTCTGAGGAGACGTTCCTGTGCTCCATCTGTCTGGAGGTGTTCTCTGAGCCAGTGACCACTCCATGTGGACACAACTTCTGCCGACGCTGCATCTCTCAGGCCTGGGACACTGATGGGCCCTGCACATGTCCTCTGTGTAAAGAGGAGTTCCACAGCAGACCACAGCTCAAGGTCAACACGCTCCTGAAGGAGGTGGCCTCAGGGTCCAACCTGGACAAGAACAAGAGCAGATCTATGGACGTCATGCCCAACTTTAAAGAGGTGCAGTGTGACGTGTGCTCGGAGCCCAAGCTGAAGGCCCTCAAGTCCTGCCTGGTGTGTCTGTCCTCCTTCTGTGAGAGCCACCTCCAGCCTCATCTCACAGTCTCTGGGCTGAAAAGACACCAGCTGATGGAGCCTGTGGAGAACCTGGAAGACAGGGTGTGTCCCACACACCAGCGCCCCTGGAGCTCTTCTGTGGCACTGATGAGAAGAGCGTGTGCATGATGTGCTTCGCTCTAGAGCACAAGAACCATGAGCTGTTGCCTCTGGAGGAGGCGTGTGAGCGCAGGAGGTCCTCTCTGCTGCAGACTCAGGCTCAGAGCCAGCACATGGTGGAGCAGAGGAGGCAGAAGATCCAGGAGATCCAGAGGCTCCTGGAGCTGAGTGAGACAGAGGCCCTCAGAGAGAGGGCTGCGGGGCTGCAGGCCTTCACTGCTCTCATGCAGTCTGTTCAGAGGCGTATGGACCTCTTCTTAGAGGAGCTCCAGGAGAAGCAGAGCCGGAGCCACAGACGAGCCCAGGATCTGCTGCGGCGGCTGGAGCAGGAGATCTGTGATCTGGAGCAGAGCAGCGCTGAGGCCCAACGTCTCTCACGCTCTCATGACCCCCTCCACTTTCTACAGCGCTCTGCTGCACTCACGCCCCCTGCTGGGCTTCAGGAGTGGAGCAGCGTGAGCTTTGAGCCGGAGACATGTGAGGGCAGTGTGGCCCGGGCTCTGTCTGAGCTGGAGAACAGCGTCTCTCAGGAGGTTAAACAACACTTTAAAGAACTGCCTTTAAGATTAGAACTATTGAGAGCGCAGCAGAGTGCGGTGGAGGTGACTCTGGACCCAGACACGGCTCATCCTGCTCTCGTTCTGTCTGAAGATCTCAAACAGGTTCATTGTGGAGATGTGAAGAAGAAGCTCCCAGACTCTCCTCTGAGGTTTGATTATTGTGTTATGGTTTTAGGAAAACAGAGTTTCTCTTCAGGCAGGTTTTACTTTGAGGTTCAGGTCAAAGGGAAAACAAAGTGGGATTTAGGAGTGGCCCAAGAGTCCATCAACAGGAAGGGAGACATCACTGCAGGTCCCAAACATGGAGTGTGGAGCATCTGCTTAAGAAACAAAGATGAGTACAGCGCTTGTGCTGACAGTTGGACCCGTCTGTTCCCTCAGAGAGCTCCTCAGAAGGTCGGGGTGTTTGTGGACTATGGAAAGGGTCTGGTCTCCTTTTATGATGCAGATTCTGCAGATCTCCTCTACTCCTTCACTCACTGCTGCTTCAGGGAGAAGCTGCTTCCATATTTCAGTCCCTATTTAAATGAGGGAGGATCAAACTCTGCTCCTCTGGTCCTCACTGCAGTGGAGACTTTGAGCCGGGACAAAGTACAAAAGTAAAAGTACTGCACTGAAGTATAATTCTGAAGTATCTGTACTTTATTTGGGTCCATTTTACTGTGGAGACTTTTTCCTCTGTGTTTGAACTGGACTGAAAAGTCCCAAGTTGGTCTCCTTATAGTTTGGACCCTGAGTTCTTGTAAAGAAAAGAAGAATTCACAGTGTCCTGGTGATGGCGTCTGAATCTCTACATTGATGTAAAGAAACTCACTGTATCTGTGTGTCAGATGCCCTCCCGTCCTCCTGTATCCCTGTGTGTCAGATGCCCTCCCGTCCTCCTGTATCCCTGTGTGTCGGATGCCCTCCCGTCCTCCTGTATCCCTGTGTGTCAGATGCCCTCCCGTCCTCCTGTATCCCTGTGTGTCAGATGCCCTCCCGTCCTCCTGTATCCCTGTGTGTCAGATGCCCTCCCGTCCTCCTGTGTCCCCGTGTGTCAGATGCCCTCCCGTCCTCCTGTATCCCTGTGTGTCAGATGCCCTCCCGTCCTCCTGTATCCCTGTGTGTCAGATGCCCTCCCGTCCTCCTGTATCCCTGTGTGTCAGATGCCCTCCCGTCCTCCTGTATCCCTGTGTGTCAGATGCCCTCCCGTCCTCCTGTATCCCTGTGTGTCAGATGCCCTCCCGTCCTGCCTCAATAACACATTTTGAAGTTTTATATTTGGGGCTCGTCGGGCTCTCGGTGTCTGGAGTTCTCCACCCGTTCACTTGTGTCTTTTGGTTGTTGCTATGGGCGACAGAGACTTTGTAATGTTCCCTGAGACTCTTTATTATTGTTCAAATGTCACACTTTGTATCATTGAAATGTTGTTTTCTTTTTAACGTCTTCGTTCATTTCGTTGTCAAATATTAGATTTGATTTTGTAGAAATATTTGCCTGAACTTGGGACGTTTTCTTTTGTTTTTCTTTTCATCACTTTGTTTCTGTCAATGAATAAATGACAGTTTTGAATCAACCTGGTCTAAGGGTGAGTGACAGCACTGGTGATGGAAAAAGAATCCGAAAAATAACAAAGAAATAATGAAATCCAAAAGTGCACAGAGAAAATAATAAGTGTCAAAGAAAAATACCAGAATGATCTTTAGTTTGCACAGGATGTCATTTCTTTTGCTGCAGGTAAATATTTGTAAAGTTTCATGATGGATCCACATAAGCAAACACATCATTTGTGAAACTGTGTCATGAACAGGTTTGGCTTCATCTAAGTTTTTCTTCTTCTCCTTTTGGAGAAATGTGCTTTTCTCTAGTTTACAGTGTGGATGTCGTCTGTGTGTGATTATTGTTTCTCTCTCAAACTCAAGAAAAACCAATCAATCCAAAAACCTGAACATCTGGTTTGTTCCGTCACAGCCTCTGACACAAAAACACGCTCACAAGAGCAGATTTAAGCCACAAGAACGATTCTAAATCTACAATAGTGTTAAAAACATGAGCTGCCACAAAGAAACAGCAGAATGAGACACTTTGTTACTGAGTTTGTGTCTGTGATGAGTCGGAGAAGAGATTCACTCGACCTTTTCCTGCTTCAGTCTCTTAGAAGCACAAAAGAAGCACAAAATCCTCAGTCGAGCAAAGAAAATGTGCACACGGTGAATCCTGAGCCCTGTGGAGTTTAAAAACCCAGTGGAGCACTTCCTGTATCACCACATGACATCAGCAGGTGGAACAGAGTGTTTTCAGTGTGAGAGAAGAGCTGGGGCTAAATGTGCAGGTTTGTGTGTTAAACATGTGTGAATGAAACAAAACACAACTCCCACAGAGTCTGAACTAAAGTCACATTTGATCAGTGAAGATTTGAGTCCAAACAAGAACTTATTTTGATCCAAGTGAAATGACTCGACACACGAAGGACAATGAAGATTGTTTCTTTTAGACCAAAGAGAAGGAATCAGTGGTTTTGAATGGCTGAATAATCTGGACTTTTGAAAGTGGAGCTCCTTTAAGTCCATTTGATTTGACCACATGTGACATCAGTACAACACATTGTGCCACAGATTTACACAATCACCAATTTGATTCAATGATTCATTTTGTCCTGAACATCTCAAAGATGAAATGACTCTTTTCCCACTGGATTTATGAATCTACTGTTCACTTCCATTTGGACATTGAGCTCATCAAAGAAATGAGCCCAGTGCATTTACAATCTGCCTGAGGCTTCTCATTGTGTTACTGAAGTGAAACAGAAGATTCACTTCACTTCTGAATCATTTTGACACTATTGTGTCCCCAGGGCCTTGGCAACATTTTCACTCGTCTGGTTCAACTTCCAGACTCATTTTGCAGGTGCATTTCCTCAGCGCTCACGTCTGTGTGTTTTCCTTTGCATTCCTTTGGTTTGGGCCTCATTAAACGAGCGCAGCAGACGCTCCCGGCTCACCTGTGTTTGTGGCGCCATCTACTGGCCACACGAGGAATGAGCTGATAAAGGAGGAAGGAGAGGAGAGGTGAATGGGCTCAGCAGTGGAGCTGAAGACGAGGAGCAGAGGGGCTGGACTTTTTCACTTGACACTGTGAGTTTGAGACTGAGAAGAAGCAACATCTCAAGTCCCACATGTGAGAAGAACATGAGAACCTACGGCCACATCAGAGCCTCCAGGTCCATATCTGTGTCATATTTGTGAGCTCCTGTTGGTCGGCTTCAGGGGCCTCAGGACATTCTAAAGTGCAACAGTTAAAGGGCCCAGATTACACTGTTTTCTCCTCTTTCCTCATCCCAAACACACCTGGACTTGTGTTTGCTTCATTCACACCTGTTTAAAGCTGCACTCTGCCACTTTTCTGCTGGAGGCTTTTCTCCATGGAGACGGTTCCGCCGTACGCCATTAAACCTCCACCCAGTCCCAGGTCAGATCTGTGGAGAGGCGACCCCGCTCACAGTCAGAATGTGTTTCTCTGCGTTCTTGAGCTCTAAAACCGCCTGGGACTGAAGAAATGTAAAGTAGAGCTGTTTAATGTCACACTGCGGAACATTCCAGGCAGAGCAGTGACGTCTCCATAGAAACCCCAGTTAAAAAGTGACTTTCAGTGTGACTTTCCTCTGGACTGAACTAAAGGTGAGTGGGAGCAGGGCCGGATCTCACCTTCAGGGGCCCTAAGCAGAGTTTGTGTTGGGGCCCTGGCTGCTTCAGCTCCAGTGCAAATGTCCCTGCCATAAGGCTGCCGAGCCTTTAAGAGGACGTCACTCCTGCCCCTGCTCCACCTGCGCACTGTGGCACAGGTATCCAGGACGCAGAGGGAGGCCCTGGAGAAAGGCCTCCGCCTCTTTCTCCGCTCAATATTCCCATTTGTGCGCAAATGAAGAGGAAGAACCTCTCGTGTTATGGACCTGGGTCAGTGTCGTTTGCTGTTTTTACCGTTTGTCCTTGTCCAGGGTTCCTCCAGTGTCTCACAAACTCTTCAACGCATCGAATTTAGCAATTTGGAAATAATACCTTTAAAAGACTCTGAAAAAGTCTGGATTTTTTATATCTGGGTCCTTATATGTGTGCAGTAACTTCTCTGTGTCACATTCCTCCTCAAAAGTTGAATTATTTGGTTAAAAAACGTCGCCTAAATAAAGAACGACAGAACCAATAACTGAGAACGTGACGCAGCCGAGGGTCAAAATCCTCCGAACGCGACACTGAAGATCTCGGGCTTCAGCAGCACAAGAAACAAGCTGAGCAGAAGAGTCGAATCAAAGACGATGTGAGCAGAACACAAAGTCTGATTAAAGCCGTTATGTTGTTCTTTACGTTGGTTTTTACGTCACCGAGCGACACTTTTCATGCTGGAGTTATGAAGAAGAGTCTCTGCTCCCCAGATTCACTTGTCTGACAAATAAACGAACCCAGATTCTATCATTTAGTTTTTCTTTGCCGGTAGGTCTGTGAAATAGGCGGTGAAATAGGTCTGAAGTTGTTATAGAAACGGTCTTAAAAAGGTCTTTGAAGGACTTGAGTTTAACTTGCAGAAACCTGTAGGAACCCTGCCTCTCCAACTTCATCTCCTTCTGGTAAATCTGTCAGTTCAACCCCCGATCCGCCATTAAACGCTCTGCACCTTCATTATTCCTGTGGTCATGAGGTGGTGTCTGACGCCCCCTGCTGGACTTCAGCGGCCACTGTCTGTATATTGTGCACTTTTAGGCCGATACATGTCACTGTGCAGATAATTAACACTGACTCCCCTGTAAATATGTTGCTTTACGTTGTTTGTATAGATTTCTTTTTGTTAATTGGAGATAACCACACACTCAGACAAGACGACCCGATCATCCTGAAACTTCCTTCAGTCCAAAGCTCTGGATCCCGCTGCAGTGTTTCTGACCGAAGACTGAGGCCAGACTCCCGTAGCCCCGCACACATTCTACATACAATATTTCACAGCTCCACTCCACAGAACTATGGATGATTCCCATTCCACAACATGATGGACAAACTCATGTTTTCTGACATGGGTTTGGAACCTTTTACTCCGTTTTCTAGCCACAAGTGTTAGCTTACATATGTCTGTATGTATATATGTATATACATGCATGTATGTATGTATACATGTATATGTGTGTGTATGTATGTATGCATGTATACATTTGTGTATGTAGGAGTGAATGCATGTATGTGTATATGTGTATGTGTGTACGTGTATGTATGCATGCACATATGTATGCATGTATGCATGTGTATGTATGTATGTGTGTGTATGTATGTGTGTGTATGTATGTGTGTGTTTGTATGTATGTATGAATGAATGAATGTGTGTATGTATGTGTATGTATGTATGTATGTGTATGTAGGTGTGAAAGTTGTGTGAGTGAGCGCCTCCGTCAGTCTGCCCCAGAGCAGCTGTGGCTACAACAGTAGTTTACACCACCGGGTCTGGAGTGAATGAAGAATCTGTAAATAATCCTCTGTAAAGCGTCTGTGACATTTGTCTGTGAAAAGCGCTGTAGAAATAAACACTTACTTACTCATGTATGTCTTTATGTATGTGTGTGTGTATGTGTGTATGTATGTATGTGTATGTATAGGTGTATGTATGTATGTGTGTGTCTGTATATATATGTATACATTTGTGTATGTAGGTGTGTATGTACGTATGTGTATGTATGTATGTATATATGTGTGTATGTATATATGTGTGTATGTATACATGTATAGGTGTATGCATGCGTGTGTATATATGTATACGGATGCTGGCACACGCTGGTTGCCGCTCCAAGCCTGGTTCTAACTAATCGGATGTTTTGCAGCTATTTATGTGTCAGCTACTTTTTTTCTGACCGCTCCCAATGCGTTATTGGTAATTTCTTTCAAGTTGACGCTGTCAAGCCGGTGTCAGCCCATTCCTCGCTCCAGATTCCCATCCTAGCCCAGCCCTGCTCAACTCACCTGCCGACGTCTTCTGCCTTCGTCCAAATCTGGCCTACGGAGTAGCCGCTCACTGACACTGTCTTCATCTGCACATTACAGTCTTTGAGGGTTGTGTGCTCTGGGATCCAAACATCCTGGGGTACTCAGTCCGTGACTGTCCGCTTGTGCCGAGTTAGCCCGCCGCTAGCTACAGTGAGCTGCCCCGTGGGTGCGGCAGTTGTTGGCCACTATGCTCCGTGTCTCCTCTGGCCTTGTCTTGGACCCCGCAGGCGTTGTGTTTTCGCTATTGTTGATTTATCTGGGCGTTTTTCACCTCTTCTCTGGATCCAGTGCTACTCCTTTATGGACTGGAGCGGATCGACTTGCCTCTGCAGCTAGCGCTAGCCCGCTGCTAGTCCCACTCCTTTGGAAAATGCCGCTGCAGCAACACTCCGCCTCCGCTCTCCGCTGGTTTAACCACCGCATGTTCTCTATCAAAACTCCTCTGCAGCGCCGTCCTGTACATCGCGGATCTGGTCGTTCGTACGCATATATAACCTGGCATCCCCGCACAGCATTCCGTCCGTCTGGTCTCAACGCCGCTTGCAAACTTCCTCACTACGTGACCACAACAAAACCCATGTGAATCTGGCCAATCTGCGTCCTCTTCTCCGTCACCCTCAACCAATCACAAGGCGGTGCTCCCTGAAGCTGTCTCTTCTCAACACTCGCTCTCTCAACAGCAAGGCTGGAGTTATCAATGACTTTATCACGGATAATAATCTCGATTTTCTTTGTTTAACGGAAACTTGGCACAGACCCCTGGACTATTTTTCACTGAATCAAACTACTCCTCCTGGCTACACTTACATTGAAAATGCTCGCTCTGATGGGCGGGGAGGTGGAACTGCACTTATCTACAAGAAGAACATTAAAACCACAGCTATCTTGATCCCAAAAATGCACTCTTTTGAACATACAGTTTTTAAATTGTCTGGTCCCACTCCTCTTGTCACTGCAGTCATTTATCGCCCTCCCAAACCAAACCCATCTTTTTCTTCTGATTTTACTGACTTTATGACCCAGCTCTCTGCTATTTCACCTTCTATCCTGCTTCTAGGGGACTTCAACTTCCACATAGATGACCCCAACTCTAAACCTGCATCTGATTTTTTGGACTTACTACAGTGTTTCAACATTATCCAACATGTCAATTTCCCCACCCACAGCCATGGTCACATACTTGATTTGGTTTGCACCACTGGTCTCTCTGTTCACAATCTTTCGAGCCAAAATCTTCATATATCTGACCACCTGGCCTTGCATCTTGTCATTGACATCCCTCTCCCTGCTCCTAAATCCAAGCGCACAATATCTTTCCGTAATCTCAAATCTGTTACAAATTCTGCTCTCTCTAATTCTTTGGCAGCCAATTTGTCTCTTATCCCTCCCCCTTTGTCCAATAATCCCTCTGACTATGTCAACTTCTACAATCACACACTCTCTTCCTGTCTTGACCAACTTGCACCCACAAAAACAAAGAACGTTTCTTTTACCCACACAGCTCCCTGGTTCACTCCAGAGCTCCGCGCCATGAAAACCCGCAAACGCCAGCTTGAGGGGCTCTATACAAAAACCAGCTTAACTGTGCATCATCAGATGTACATAGACCATATTCATTTATACAAAAATGCCCTAAATGCTGCCAGATCTAACCATTATTCCAACATAATTCATTCCGGTTCCAAAAATCCCAAAACTTTGTTCTCTACAATAAACAAACTATTGAAGCCCAATGACAACTCCTCCTCCTCATTTACTGTTGATAAATGCAACCTATTCCTATCTCACTTTCAAGAAAAAATTGACACCATTTACAACTCTCTCCCCCCTGTTACTGACCCCACACCTGATTCTCCACCCCCTCATTCCACTCCGCAACTCTCTCATTTCTCCCTCATATCTTCTGTTGAACTCAACAAGCTTTTGTCAAGCATCAAAACTTCCACCTGTACCCTGGACCCTATTCCCTCTGTTTTCATTAAAGGGGTGCCAGTCGACCCTCTCATTACAACAATAATCAACTCATCACTTTCCTCCGGTTCTGTGCCTGAGTCTCTCAAGCTGGCAGCAGTCACCCCAATACTCAAAAACCTGGTCTGGATCCTGAAAATCTTGCCAATTTTCGTCCCATTTCCAACTTGCCATTTCTGTCAAAAGTTCTGGAACGTGTCGTTGCTGCTCAATTAAAAACCCACTTAAACTTCAATAGCCTTTATGAACCTTTTCAATACGGTTTTCGCCAACAACACAGTACTGAAACTGCCCTGGTTAAAATAACAAACGATCTGCTCCTCTCCTCGGACTCTGGTAACATCTCCATCCTCATTCTCCTGGATCTCACTGCAGCATTCGACACCATCAGTCACTCCATCCTCCTCACCCGTCTCAAAACCTCCTTTAATATCACAGGCTCTGCTCTCTCCTGGTTTCAATCCTACCTCTCCAACCGACAACAGTTCATCAAAGTCAACAACTGTTCATCCTCCACTTCTCCCCTGCTGCAAGGTGTTCCCCAAGGTTCGGTGCTTGGTCCTCTCTTGTTCATCCTCTACCTCATTCTCCTCGGCAACATCATTCGCCGTCATGGTCTCCAGTTCCACTGCTACGCTGACGACATACAGTTGTACATTTCCACAAAATCCATCAACTCCACAACTCACTCCACACTCACCCACTGTTTAATTGAAATCAAAACCTGGTTACAACAAAATTGTCTCAAACTCAACAGTAATAAAACTGACATGATCATAATTGGTCGCAAAAACGTCTCCAAATCCTTTCAAATTTTTCAGTTGACCTTTGACAATAACACTCTTACTCCATCACCTGTTATCCGCAACCTTGGTTTTCTTTTTGAATCCAATCTCTCTTTTGAACAGCATGTCAACCAAATAACCCGGACTGCATTTGTCCACCTCAAAAACATCGCCCGTCTCCGCTCATCACTTTCCTTTTCTGCTGCCGAAACCCTGATTCATGCCTTCATCACTTCAAGATTAGATTACTGCAATAGCATTCTCTATGGTACATCCTCCAAAACACTCAATAAGCTACAATACATTCAAAACTCTGCTGCCCGTCTCCTCACACACACCCGCTCCCGTGAACACATCACTCCCGTCCTCCAGAACCTCCACTGGCTCCCCATCCCTCAGCGCATACAGTTCAAAGTCCTCATCACCTTCAAAGCCCTCCATAATCTGGCCCCATCCTACCTCACAGACCTGCTCCACCGCCACACCCCATCCCGCTCCCTCCGCTCCTCCGATGCAAACCTCCTGTCCCTCCCCTGCAGGACCAAGCTCCGAACCTGGGGAGACAGAGCCTTCTCCATCGCTGCCCCCACCCTCTGGAACTCACTACCACAACAACTCAGAGACTGCACCGATCTCCCAACTTTCAAAAACAACCTCAAGACCCCCGTTTAAAGCTGCTTTTAATTTGTAATTTTAACATGTTCTCTCTGAACGTTTAATTTTATGAACTTAATGTTGTATTTGTAATGTTATGTTGTGTTCCTTGTATTGTTATATTTGTGAAGCGTCTTTGAGTATCGTGAAAAGCGCTATATAAATAAAATTTATTATTATTATTATTATTATTGTATGTATGGGTTTGTGCATGTATATGTATGTCTGTATGTACGTGTTCATGGGTTTGTACGTTTTCACTTTGTCCTGAATATTTCCTTAAACTGTTTGGAAATGAACTGATTATTATTAATGTTTCTGTTTTTCATGTTCTGCTCCTCAAAACCCAGAAGAATCCTTCCCTCTCTTTCCTAAACACAAAAACCAAATCCACACGTGAGATTCCATCATATTTATTACATAATAAAAAGTCCATAAGTTCCATTTCTTTATTTACAGACGTGAGATTTGCCTCAGACGAGTTCTTCTGCTGAACTCGGAATAAATATTTCAGGATCTGTTTCAGTCCTTTTACAGTCACTGGTAAAATAAACTTTTTCTGTCCCAAAGTTCGGTCCTCGGAGCGAACGACACGAACGAAACTTCCACCGAAAAAACGAGACAAGAGGGTCTGAAGGAGCCGACGAGAAACCTGAACCTCCACAGGCCGGAGCCCACAGAAGAGTGCTAATGAAGCTCATGGAGGCCAGCAGCTACAGCGGAGGAGAGTCTGGAGGTTCCGAAGAGCCAAAAGAACTTTTCCACAACGGCCGAAGTGTCTGAAGTGTCTGAAGTGTGAAGCTGTAGGAACTTCAACCAACACGGTCGACAAAGGAGAAACATTCTTCATGAAGAATTTATCCACAACGACCGAGGGAAGAAAGACGAAAGCTTAAAGGAAACGACAACGATCCGGACCTGGTTTAGTCCTGGTTCAGTCCTGGTTCAGTTCTGGTTTAGTCCTGGTTTAGACCTGGTTTAGTCTTGGTTTAGACCTGGTTCAGATGCTCCACACTGGATTTCAGGACCAGGAGTTTGTTTTTTCCCCATTATTCATTTAAACACAAAATCGAAAATTGAAAAAACGAATCATTATCTGTTTTTTCATTTTGGTTTTGGAGAAAAATAATGAAGAAAAGAAGTCGTTTTTCATTTTCTTATGTTTTATTTTGAAAAACGACACAGGGATTGTTGTTGTTTAAGCTTTCATCTTTCTTCCCTTGATCGTTGTGGACACATTTTTCATACGCCCGACATTTACCACAGAAACTCCATTCACCTGAAGTTCCAAACCGACACTTAAAAAGCTCAATTTGGTCTTTTCTTGATTTATGGACAAAACGGCGCAGGTCATTTTCATGTAAATAAATGAGGCTGTTTCGGTTTCTCTTTCCCGTCTGTGCAGCAGAAGTCGCCGCCGCTCGTCTCTTGGTCCGTTTAAAACCGAAGACGTCACTGAATCGTTTTGAACTTCATCATTTCACTTTGGACGAAGATTCTGCGCTCGACACGTTTGGAAACGGAAATAAAAACTAAACCGAGTTCTGTTTTAATGTGCGGTGAGAAAAGGACACGTAAAAACGGGACTTAAACGCTAAAAATGAATCGATTTATTTCACGTTTGTCCCGGTAATTTTACATTCTGAGAGACAAAAATACATCTCAACATTTGGCAACGAAATAAAAATATACACTGGCTTAATTTGGACTAAAAGTTTAAACTATTTTGTGTTTTTAGGTCTAAATATTTTATTTCTGTTGACGCTGAATTTGTCATAAAATGTGCAGGTTTTGTTTTGTAGTTTCATGTTTCTGTGGCAGCCATTTTTGTAGTTTTTGGGTGTGTTTTTAAACATCATAATTTAGCTTGAAAATCTTCAGTTTGATCAGTTCTCGTCTTCGTAAAAGTCGCCATGTTTGTAGTTTTCTGAGCTCCGCCGTATTTGTAGTCTTTACATTGGAGTCGTCCCAGTGCGGCCGTGTTCCTGTGACTTCCTGCGTCGGCCATGTTTGTAGTTCCCTGTAGTTCTGGGGTTATTTGACCTCGTCAGGGGCCGCGGTGCTGCTCCGGGGCCCCGGGGGCAGCAGAGGCACCGGGGACGTGGCCTCGATGAGGGCGGGGTTCAGGATGATTGGCAGGGACATGGGCGGGACTCCGACCTGAAGCGGCGACGCGAGTGGCTGCAGGATGAGGGGGGAGGGGCCTAACGAGGAGGAGGTGGGGTTTAGGGAGGAAGAGGAGGGGCCAAAAGAGGGAGGGGGAGGAGTCTGAGCTGAGGGGGGCGTGGCCAAAGAGTCCGAGTCTGAAAGAGAAAAAAAAAGATTAAACCAAAACTAAACCTGAACCAGGACTAAAACAGGACTGAACCAGGTCTAAATCAGGTCTGAACCAGGACTGAACCAGGAATAAAACAGGACTAAACCAGGTCTAAACCTGGTCTAAACCCGGTCTGGCCCCTGTGCACTCACTGGTGGTGGCGCCCTCTTGTGGAGACTCTGGTCGGCTCGGGCTCTGGGACTGGGGGGGGGTGAGGGCTGGAGGGGGGGAGGGGGAGGGCGGGTGAGCGGGAGGAGGCGTCTGGGGAGTGGGAGGTCTGACAGGTGCGGCAGGCTCGACAGGCTCTGAGGAGAAACACAGATTTAAGAGATTTAAAGTCTCTGGAGCTGATTTTACTGAGACATGATCTAGGACTAAACCAGGACTAAACCAGGACTAAACCAGGACTAAACCAGGACTAAACCCGGACTAAACCCGGACTAAACCCGGACTAAACCAGGACTAAACCAGGACTAAACCAGGACTAAACCCGGACTAAACCAGGACTAAACCAGGACTAAACCAGGACTAAACCAGGCCTAACCCAGGACTAACCAGGACTAACCCAGGACTAAACCAGGTCTAAACCAGGACTAAACCAGGTCTAAACCAGGTCTAAACCAGGACTAAACCAGGACTAAACCAGGACTAAACCAGGTCTAAACCAGGACTAAACCAGGACTAACCCAGGACTAAACCAGGTCTAAACCAGGACTAAACCAGGACTGAACCAGGACTAAACCAAGACTAAAGGAGATCTAAACCAGGACTAAACCAGGACTAAGATGAGGAGAGGAGGTTGAGCTTCTCAGTTGGTGTAAAAGTAAAATTTCTCTGGTTTTTATTTTACGACTTTAGTCTCAGATTTGTGAAATTTCCTTGTGGAGATTTTCAAAACAAAGAACAATAATTACTCGTAAAAACCGTTTTCTTGTCCTGTTCTAGCGTCTGAACCCTCCTGAAAACAGATGGACCTGAGCTCTGACCTGAGCTCTGACCGGAGCTCTGACCTGAGCTCTGACCTGAGCTCTGACCGGAGCTCTGACCGGAGCTCTGACCTGAGCTCTGACCGGAGCTCTGACCTGAGCTCTGACCGGAGCTCTGACCTGAGCTCTGACCGGAGCTCTGACCGGAGCTCTGACCTGAGCTCTGACCGGAGCTCTGACCTGAGCTCTGACCGGAGCTCTGACCGGAGCTCTGACCTGAGCTCTGACCTGAGCTCTGACCTGAGCTCTGACCTGAGCTCTGACCGGAGCTCTGACCGGAGCTCGGACCTGAGCTCTGACCGGAGCTCTGACCTGAGCTCTGACCTGAGCTCTGACCGGAGCTCTGACCGGAGCTCTGACCTGAGCTCTGACCGGAGCTCTGACCTGAGCTCTGACCGGAGCTCTGACCTGGGATGACGGTCTGTTTGAACAGCTCCTCCTTCAGGTGGGGCAGGAAACACACGATCCGCTCCCACGTGATGCTCCACAGATCCGAGTATCCGGAGCCCGAGTCGGAGCTGTGGAAGATCCCGGCCGTGTCCATCACCAGCAGCATGTTCTTCAGGGACTCCGGGATGGCCTCCAGCTGAAGAGGAGCGAGAAGAACCATGAGAGCGAGAAGAACGAGAAGAACCAAAGTGAGAAGTACGAGAGTGAGAAGAACGAGGGGAATGATCAGAGCGAGAAGAAAAACCAGAGCGAGAAGAACCAGAGGAACAGGCAGAGTGAGGAGAACGAGAAGAACCCTCAGAGTGAGAAGAACCATCAGAGCGAGAACAAACAGAGCGAGAAGAACCATGAGCGCGATAAGAACGAGAAGAACCAAAGTGAGAAGAATGAGGGAAATGAGAAGAGTGAGAAGAACCAGAGTGAGAAGAACCATCAGAGCAAGAAGAATGAGTAGAACCATAAGAGCAAGAAGAACCAGAGCGAAAAGAACAAGAACCATCAGAGACAAACAGAGCGAGAAGAACGAGGGGAATGATCAGAGACAGGGTGAGAAGAACAAGAACAACCAAGAGTGAGAACGAGAAGAACCATCAGAGATAAAAAGAGTGAGAAGAACGAGAAGAACAATCAGAGACAGAGCAAGAAGAACCATCAGAGCGAGAAGAGTGACAAGAACCAAAGTGAGAAGAGAAGAACCACCAGAGCAAGAAGAACGAGAAGAATGATCAGAGCGAGAAGAATGAGAAGAACCATCAGAGTGAGAAGAACGAGAAGAACCATAAGAGCAAGAAGAACCAGAGTGAGAAGAACCATCAGAGTGAGAAGAACGAGAAGAACCATAAGAGCGAGAAAAACCAGAAGAACCAGAGTGAGAAGAACGAGAAGAACCATAAGAGCGAGAAGAACCAGAGTGAGAAGAACCATCAGAGTGAGAAGAACGAGAGGAACCATCAGAGCGAGAAGAACCAGAAGAACCAGAGTGAGAAGAACCATCAGAGTGAGAAGAACCAGAGTGAGAAGAACCATCAGAGTGAGAAGAACCAGAAGAACCGTCGGAGTGAGAAGAACGAGAGGAACCATCAGAGCGAGGAGAACCAGAAGAACCCTCAGACACTCACGAGCAGGTCGCTGGAGCCGGCGTGCATGTATTTGTCCATGAAGTCCAGGATGGTGAGCCACAGAGCAGCGAAGGTGGGCAGGGACAGCAGGGGCGACAGGTGCTGCAGGAAAACCTGTCGATCAAACACAAAAACCATTCAGGTCAACGGGATTCTGGAAAACCAAATATTTAGGTGTTTGGACCCGACTTTTGGAGACGGGACAAGGTTTAAAAATGTGTCTCCAGTTTCCCTTTTGTGTTTTCGTGTTTTTGTCAGAAGATCGTGTGGTTAAAGTGAATTTCCTGACGTAAAAACTCAATAATAAACGTTTGTGAAAGATTAAAGCGGTGACATAAACCCCCCGCAGATGTGCGGTACCTTGGACAGCAGCGTGCAGGCTCTCATCCTGGTCTCCTCCATCCCCCCAACATCTGCAGGACTGATGTTCTCCAGGAGTTTGGTCAAGAGCGGAAACAGAACCTACGCAGAACACACAAAGAAACATTCACAGAACACGCAAACAAACACACAGAACACACAAAGAAACATTCACAGAACACGCAAACAAACACACACAGAAAATACAGAAACATTCACAGAACACGCAAAAAACACACACAAACATACACAGAACATGCAAACAAACACACACAAAACAAACATTCACAGAACACGCAAACAAACAGAACACAGAAACATACAAAGAACATGCAAACAAACACAGAACACAGAAACATACACAGAACATGCAAACAAACACAGAAACATACACAGAACATGCAAACAAACACAGAACACAGAAACATACACAGAACATGCAAACAAACACAGAAACATACACAGAACATGCAAACAAACACACAGCACACACACATAAAACAAACACACACACAAAACACAAACACACAGAACATGCAAACAAACACACAGAACACAAACATACACAAAACACGCAAAGAAACACAAGACAAACATTAAAAAACACAAACACAGGTGACGGTGTTTTAGTTTAATACAGCTGTAAAAAAGGGAGAAAAGCCAGAACTAAACCAGGACTAAACCAGGACTAAACCAGGTCTAAACCAGGACTAAACCAGGACTAAACCAGGACTAAACCAGGACTAAACCAGGACTAAACCAGGACTAAACCAGGACTAAACCAGGTCTACACCAGGACTAAACCAGGTCTACACCAGGTCTAAACCTGGACTAAACCTGGACTAAACCAGGACTAAAGCAGGTCTAAAGCAGGTCTAAAGCAGGTCTACACCAGGACTAAAGCAGGACTAAAGCAGGTCTAAAGCAGGACTAAAGCAGGTCTAAAGCAGGTCTAAAGCAGGACTAAAGCAGGTCTAAAGCAGGTCTAAAGCAGGTCTAAAGCAGGTCTAAAGCAGGTCTAAAGCAGGACTAAAGCAGGTCTAAAGCAGGTCTAAAGCAGGTCTAAAGCAGGACTAAAGCAGGTCTAAAGCAGGTCTAAAGCAGGTCTAAAGCAGGTCTAAAGCAGGTCTAAAGCAGGACTAAAGCAGGTCTAAAGCAGGTCTAAAGCAGGTCTAAAGCAGGTCTAAAGCAGGACTAAAGCAGGTCTAAAGCAGGACTAAAGCAGGACTAAAGCAGGTCTAAAGCAGGTCTAAAGCAGGTCTAAAGCAGGACTAAAGCAGGTCTAAAGCAGGTCTAAAGCAGGTCTAAAGCAGGTCTAGACCAGGACTAAAGCAGGACTAAAGCAGGTCTAAACTAGGACTAAAGCAGGTCTAAACCAGGACTAAAGCAGGTCTAGACCAGGACTAAAGCAGGTCTAAAGCAGGTCTAAAGCAGGTCTAAAGCAGGACTAAAGCAGGTCTAAAGCAGGTCTAAAGCAGGACTAAAGCAGGTCTAAAGCAGGTCTAAAGCAGGTCTAAAGCAGGTCTAAAGCAGGTCTAAAGCAGGACTAAACCAGGACTAAACCAGGTCTAAAGCAGGTCTAAAGCAGGTCTAAAGCAGGACTAAACCAGGACTAAAGCAGGTCTAAAGCAGGTCTAAAGCAGGACTAAAGCAGGTCTAAAGCAGGTCTAAAGCAGGTCTAAAGCAGGACTAAAGCAGGACTAAAGCAGGTCTAAAGCAGGTCTAAAGCAGGTCTAGACCAGGACTAAAGCAGGACTACACCAGGTCTAAAGCAGGTCTAAAGCAGGACTAAACCAGGACTAAAGCAGGACTAAACCAGGTCTACACCAGGACTAAACCAGGACTAAACCAGGACTAAAGCAGGACTAAAGCAGGTCTTGGTCTGACCTTGTTGAAGCAGGACTCCCACTCGGCTGCGTCCAGCGTCTGCAGGTCGTGCACGAGCAGCGCCCTCTGCAGGTAGGTGAGCGCCTGCATGCGCACCTGCCGCCGGGCGTCCGTGCAGAGCCAGGCGATACCTGACAGGTGCAGAGGAGGAGACAGGTGAGGCCGGACTTTTGCACTCGGGGTTTTATTATTTGTTCCTCGTTTCAGGCGTTATTTAGTTCATTTTAATGCAGCGTCTTTTACTTTGAAATCTGTGCTTTTATTTTGGTAGTGCACACCAGACCGGGGAACAGGAAGTGTGAAAGATAAGCAAGAGACGAGAGCACGAGTTTGTAAAGAGCCGATAAAAACAAACTCATAAAACTAAAACTCAAACATCAAAAATGATCTGTGAAACTGACTAATTCTTTAATATTACTGCCCTTAAACTGCTGGTAAGAAATAAAACCAAACAAAGGTGAAGGTTCGTTTTAACTGTAAATTATATTAGGCCACACAGTTCAACAGAAATGACTAAATTAATCATAGCGCCCTCTAGAGTCTATAGTCCCCACACGTCCAACCGTAAACTTACCCACAAGGCTTTGTACTTTAACCCCTGAAGACCTGAGGGCATGTGTCATTTTCCATGTGTGTGAGAATTAACTCCACTTAGAGCGACTTTTTCCCTCGTTATAAACACACACAGTCAGAGGAGTCGACCATCTTGACTCACTTCACTCTTTGGCAAAGTTTGGCTCCATCAAAATGGACGGAGCGCATGAGTTTGGGGAAAACAAAGTTCCTGTTGGACACTCGTTTTGCTCCCGTCATCACACAGCGTGAGTGTGACGTAGGATAAAGCCGCAGAAATGTACGGAAACCTCTATGTCTGCACTTTCAGAGGGGAAAAGGACGTTTCTGTCTATAAAAGACAGAAACTTCCTTTTCAGCTAATTAATGTTAATTCTCACACACATGGAAAATGACACATCTTGGTGTGTGTAATTGTGCATCTCTTTCTATTTTTATTTAAAGGTTTATTTCAGTCCAAATGAACAAATCCAAATGTAATTTCCACCCTGGAAATGCAGAAGTGCTGTGGCTCTGGCCCTGGACCTGACAGGAGCTGTTTCCAGGACTGGACCAGGAAAGTCATGGAGCCACTGCACTTTTTTTGTTTTTAGGGCAATAAGGAGATTTTTAATTTACTTACAGACTTGAGATTTTGCATTTTTGTAGCTCAGGCCCTAAATTAAGCATTTTTATGTCCAAAAAGTTGTTTCTACATGTTTGCTGTGTGTTTTGTATAAATGAGTGTGAATTTCTGTTTTGTTTGTTTTCATCTCTATTTCTGGTCCTGTAGCTTTTATCACAGCCTCATGACACAACTACAGCAGCAGATTGTGAAATAACAGGTTGGACTGAACAAAAGGAGGTAGAACACTTCATTAGGGGTAAAAGGGGCAGTTTGAAAAGCAAAATTAAGACAAAAATCCAGGCGAGGAGAAATGTACTAAAACTGCCCTCAGGTCTTCGGGGGTTAAAATAAACCTCCTTTTATGGGGAATTAGCTTCACTAGAGTCACTGAGCTCACGATACACAGGGACTGGAAGGTGAAATGATCAGATCACCAAGTGTGTTTCTGTCTTTTTCTCCTGCAGTTTCACTCTCCATTAGACAAGAATTAAATCTGAAAACCACAACTGAACAACTCTGGAACTGCAAACGTCTCAGTGAGGACAGAACAGTGAAAGTGCAAATTGTGTGAAAATTCTTTGGTGTAAAATATTGTAATTCTCAAGTTAAATTTTTTCCGTGTTTTGGATCAGGATGTTTAACGTGAGTAGGAGCGGTGGCAGGTGCAGAGTGGCAGGTGCAGAGTGGCAGGTGCAGAGTGGCAGGTGCAGAGTGGGGGGTGCAGAGTGGCGGGTGCAGAGTGGCAGGTGCAGAGTGGCGGGTGCAGAGTGGCGGGTGCAGAGTGGCGGGTGCAGAGTGGCGGGTGCAGAGTGGCGGGTGCAGAGTGGCGGGTGCAGAGTGGCAGGTGCAGAGTGGCGGGTGCAGAGTGGCGGGTGCAGAGTGGCGGGTGCAGGAGCCGGACCTTGCAGCAGGGGGCACCAGCAGCTGCTCCACAGGGTCTGGGAGTCGGCCTCGATCTTCCTGCCCTCGGCCTCCAGGTGGCGCTGCTCCTCGGCCCAGGAGCTGTAGATGCTGGCGGCTCGAGTGTGGAGCGTGTGCATGAGGTCCAAGAGCTGCAGAGACACACCGAGGTCAGGCCTCCTACTGTATGAACCGCTCTGTATGCTGGACCTCCTACTGTATGTACCGCTCTGTATGATGGACCTCCTACTGTATGAACCGCTCTGTATGATGGACCTCCTACTGTATGAACCGCTCTGTATGATGGACCTCCTACTGTATGTACCGCTCTGTATGATGGACCTCCTACTGTATGAACCGCTCTGTATGATGGACCTCCTACTGTGTGAACCGCTGTTTATGTTTTAATTCTGTTCTTATTCTGTTCTAAACCAGGTCTAAAACCAGGTCTAAAACCAGGTCTAAAACAAGGACTAAAACCAGGACTAAACCAGGTCTAAACCAAGTCTAAACCAGGTCTAAAACCAGGACTAAACCAGGTCTAAACCAGGTCTAAACCAGGTCTAAAACCAGGTCTAAAACCAGGACTAAACCAGGTCTAAACCAGGTCTAAACCAGGTCTAAACCAGGTCTAAAACCAGGACTAAACCAGGTCTAAACCAGGTCTAAAACCAGGACTAAACCAGGTCTAAACCAGGTCTAAACCAGGTCTAAACCAGGTCTAAACCAGGTCTAAACCAGGTCTAAAACCAGGACTAAACCAGGTCTAAACCAGGTCTAAAGCAGGTCTAAAGCAGGTCTAAAACCAGGACTAACCCTGAACTAAATCAGGTCTAAAGCAGGTCTAAAGCAGGTCTAAAGCAGGTCTAAAACCAAGACTAACCCTGAACTAAATCAGGTCTAAAGCAGGTCTAAACCAGGTCTAAAACCAGGACTAAACCAGGTCTAAACCAGGTCTAAACCAGGTCTAAAACCAGGACTAAACCAGGTCTAAACCAGGTCTAAACCAGGTCTAAACCAGGTCTAAAACCAGGACTAAACCAGGACTAAACCAGGTCTAAACCAGGTCTAAACCAGGTCTAAACCAGGTCTAAAACCAGGACTAAACCAGGTCTAAACCAGGTCTAAACCAGGTCTAAAACCAGGTCTAAACCAGGTCTAAACCAGGTCTAAACCAGGTCTAAACCCAGGACTAACCCAGGTCTAAACCAGGTCTAAACCAGGTCTAAAACCAGGTCTAAACCAGGTCTAAATCAGGTCTAAAACCAGGTCTAAACCAGGTCTAAACCAGGTCCAAACCAGAATGTGCAGGAGTTGTTGCTATATTCATGTAGTTTTAAAAATCATGACAAGATCAAGTAATCCAAAGTAATCAGATTACATTACTCACTTTAAGTAACTGAATGGATTACATTACAAACTACATTTTGGGGAATGTAATCTGTAATCATTTTAAAAGTACCTTCCCAACACTGTGAACAGAATTATCAAATGTGTCACAATGAAATGGAAATGAAGCAGAATTCAACATTTCTGAAACGGAAACTGTTAATTTTTGAAGCGTAAAATCTTTGGCCCTTCATATGTTCTGTTACTTTATGCTCGTTAAAATTCTACTAACGTTAGCGATCGTAATTTCATTTATTTTGTCATTTTATTTCAAAAATCAGGGGCAGGAAAGCGAGAAGGGAACTTACTTAGCAACAAAACACACGAGCTGTCAATCAAACGTTGCTAACGCTAGGGGGAGGGGCCTCAGGGAATGAAGGCGTCTGATTGGTCCGTTATTTATGTTCATGTTCTTGGTTCAAAAGAGAGAAATGAAAAGTTCAGGATCCCGTGTCGCGGGTTCAGACGAACATTTAAAGCAGAACTAAGTAACTTCAGCGGTAGAGCTCCCCCTACAGGTCTCATGTGAGAATGAACTGTCGTAAATACTCCTCCCCACCGCTCATCTGCTCTCGTTTGTTTCCACAAAGCCCGTGAACAGTGTCCACAACACAATGTCTCAGGTGGGTCATGTTTTTCACTCTGTTTAATGGTGATTTTAATCTTATACATAAGCTTGTGTAAAAATCTATGTGGAGCACCGCGGCTCGTAGCGCCTGGAGCTCGTCAGTACAGGTGTGGCTCTGTTATCTGTGAGCAGCTGAAGTGTCGTCAGAACAGAACAGACCCTGAGCTCAGATCCGGGTCGGGAGGAGCCGAGCTGCATGTGTGGTTTTCCCTCCAGAGGCAGAGGGGGGCAGAAGTGAACCCTTCAAACACCCCAAAATGTCACATGTGACCATCAGGGGGGCTTTAGAGACATGTAATTAGGTAAAAAAGTGACTTAGTTCCCCTTTAAGAGCAAAATGACGAGGCCTCAGACAGAGCAGTGCCTCGCGTTAGCTCTGTCCACTCATATTTACGGACTGTGAGTCGGGACGTGCACAGGACACACACACCTCAGACAGAGCAGTGCCTCGCGTTAGCTCTGTCCACTCATATTTACGGACTGTGAGTCGGGACGTGCACAGGACACACACACCTCAGACAGAGCAGTGCCTCGCGTTAGCTCTGTCCACTCATATTTACACACACACGTAGGCGTAGAAAGGGGCAGTACTTACGTCCTGACTAACCTGTAAAGACACCGTGTGGTAACTCGCCGGCACGCCCTCGTCCTCCTCCTCGTCGCTATGGGAACGGGACGGCCTCTGATTGGTCGACCGGCCGCCGCCCCGACGAGCCCCACTTCCTGTTTCCTTCTCGCGGCCGCCATTTTTCTTCCTCAGGCGAGACTTGGACGAGTCGTACTTATGGCTCTTCTTCTTGTCGTGGTTTCTGTAGCCTGGACCCAAGGAGGGACTTTAGTTTAGTCCTGGTTTAGTCCAGGTTTAGACCGGGTTTAGACCGGGTTTAGTCCTGGTTTAGACCTGGTTTAGACCTGGTTTAGACCGGGTTTAGACCGGGTTTAGACCGGGTTTAGACCGGGTTTAGACCGGGTTTAGTCCAGGTTAGACCGGGTTTAGACCGGGTTTAGTCCTGGTTTAGACCTGGTTTAGACCTGGTTTAGACCTGGTTTAGACCGGGTTTAGACCGGGTTTAGACCGGGTTTAGTCCTAGTTTAGTCCTGGATCAGTCCTGGTTTAGTCCTGGTCCAGTCCTGGTTTAGATCTGGTTCAGTCCTGGTTCAGTCCAGGTTTAGTCCTGGTTTAGATCTGGTTTAGATCTGGTTTAGACCTGGTTCAGACCTGGTTTGGTCCTGGTTTAGGCCTAGTTTAGACCTGGTTTAGTCCTAGTTTAGACCTGGTTTAGATCAGGTTTAGTCCTGGTTTGGTCCTGGTTTAGTATTGGTTTGGTCCTGGCCTAGTCCTGGTTTAGACCTGTCTTAGACCTGATTTAGACCTGGTTTAGTCCTAGTTTAGTCACAGTTTAGTCCTGGTCTGGTGATGGTCTAATCCTGCTTTAGTCTTGGTTTAGTCCTGATTCTGTCCTGGTCCAGGTTCCAGCCCCGGGCCAGTCCAGTCCAGGTCCAGTCCTAGTTCAGTCCTATTCCTATTCCTAGTCCTAGTCCTAGTCCAGGTCCCAGTCCCGGTCCTCACCTCCGTTGAGACTGGCCTCCACAAACACTCATATGACCCTCACAGTCCAGTCCTAATCTTGTCCTTGTCCTAGTCTAGTCCTAGTCTAGTCCCAGGCCGGGTTCAGTCCTAGTCCAGGTCCAGTCCTAGTCCCAGTCCAAATCCTGGTCCAGTCCCAATCCTCACCTCCATTGAGACCAGCTTCTACAAACACTGGTTTGACCCTCACAGTCCAGTCCTAATCTCGTCCTGGTAATGGTTTAGTCCTGGTTTGTTCCCGGTTTTGTCTTGGTTTAGTCCTAGTCCTGGTCCAGTCCCGGTCCCGGTCCCGGTCCTCACCCCCGTTGAGGCTGGCCTCCACAAACACGCGTATGGCCCTGACGCAGAGCTCGAAGTTGTCGGGTGTGACGTGGGCTGCGTCCCTCACGATGAACGACAGCGTCTCCACACACTTCAGCAGGGACTTGGTGTCGTGCTGCCCCAGGTCCTGCCCCACGGTCAGACTGTACTGATTCACCAGCGCGTGCCTCACCTCCGCCTTCGGGGCCGGACCCGGGGCCGGACTGGGGTTCAGACCCAGACCGGGACCAGGACCAGGACCTGGGGCAGGTTTGGGGTCCGGTTTAGAGTCTGGTTTAGAGTTCACGGACGGTTTGAGCTCCAGGTCGTCTTTACCAACCTGCAAAAAAGAGAAAAAGAGACTGAGACCTGGACTAAACCTGGACTATAACAGGACTAAATCTGGACTATAACAGGACTAAACCTGGACTATAACAGGACTAAACCTGGACTAAACCTGGACTATAACAGGACTAAACCTGGACTAAACCTGGACTATAACAGGACTAAACCTGGACTAATAACAGGACTAAACCTGGACTATAACAGGACTAAATCTGGACTATAACAGGACTAAACCTGGACTATAACAGGACTAAACCTGGACTAAACCTGGACTATAACAGGACTAAACCTGGACTATAACAGGACTAAACCTGGACTATAACAGGACTAAACCTGGACTATAACAGGACTAAACCTGGACTAAACCTGGACTATAACAGGATTAAACCTGGACTATAACAGGACTAAACCTGGACTAAACCTGGACTATAACAGGACTAAACCTGGACTATAACAGGACTAAACCTGGACTAAACCTGGACTATAACAGGACTAAACCTGGACTAAACCTGGACTATAACAGGACTAAACCTGGACTAAACCCAGACTAAACCTGGATTAAACCCGGACTAAACCTGGACTAAAACTGGATTAAATCTGAACTAAATCTGGACTAACCCTGGACTAAACCCAGAATAAACCTGGACTATAACAGGACTAAACCTGGACTAAACCTGGACTATAACAGGACTAAACCCGGACTAAATCTGGACTATAACAGGACTAAACCTGGACTAAACCTGGACTATAACAGGACTAAACCTGGACTAAACCTGGACTATAACAGGACTAAACCTGGACTAAACCCAGACTAAACCTGGATTAAACCCGGACTAAACCTGGACTAAAACAGGACTAGAATAGGACTAAATCTGGAGTAAACCTGGACTAGAACAGAATTTAACTGGGCTCAAACCAAGACAAGTGGTCCTGGTTCAGTCCTGTTTTAGTCTTGATTCAGTCCCGGTTCAGTCCTGTTTTAGTCTTGATTCAGTCCCGGTTCAGTCCTGTTTTAGTCTTGATTCAGTCCCGGTTCAGTCCCGGCCCAGTCCTGGTTCAGTCCTGTTTTAGTCTTGATTCAGTCCTGGTTCAGTCCTGGTTCAGTCCTGGTTCAGTCCTGTTTTAGTCTTGATTCAGTCCTGGTTCAGTCCTGGTTCAGTCCTGTTTTAGTCTTGATTCAGTCCCGGTTCAGTCCCGGCCCAGTCCTGGTTCAGTCCTGTTTTAGTCTTGATTCAGTCCTGGTTCAGTCCTGGTTCAGTCCTGGTTCAGTCCTGGTTCAGTCCTGTTTTAGTCTTTGTTCTAAGAACTTGGGTCTATTTTTAGTCCGGGTAGAGTTCTGGTTTAGACCTGGTGTGGCACTTTAGGGTATAAATGAGTCCTGGTTGAGATCTTGTTTAGTCCAGTTTTAGTCCTGATTTAGACATAACTGAGATCTAGTTTTGTCTGGGTTTATAAAATCATGGTTAGACTCGATTCAGTCCAGGTCCAGCCCTGGTTCAGTCCATGTTTAGTCCAGTTCCGGTCTCAATTTAGTGTCGATTTAGCCTCAATTTAGTCTCGAATTAGTCTTGATTTAGTCTCGAATTAGTCTCGATTTAGTCCCAATTTAGTATGGCTTTAGTCTTGAATTAGTCCTGATTTAGTCTTGTTTTAGTCTCAGTTTAGTCTGGATTTAGATTTAGTCTCGAATTAGTCTCGAAATAGTCTCAATTTAGTCTCAGTTTAGTCTAGAATTAGTCTCAAATTAGTCTTGATTTAGTCTTGAATTAGTCTCGATTTAGTCTCAATTTAGTCTCAATTTAGTCTCAAATTAGTCTCGATTTAGTCTAGAATAAGTCTAGAATTAGTCTTGATTTAGACCAGTCTTGTTGTAGTCCAGTCCCGGTCCAGTCCCAGTGCGGGTCCAGTCCCGGTCCCGGTCCACTCCCGGTCCCGTCCCGATCCAGTCCAGTCCCGGTCCTCACCACGAGCCAGCCGCTGCTCACGTCGGTGTCGGTGGTGGATCGCGGCAGTCGGGGTTTGTTGTTCTCGTTGTAAATCTCGGGGTCGGACGTGTAACCGCGATCGAGGAGGCAGTCGGAGTGAGAGTGAGACGAGAGCTCCGAGTCCGACTGAGCGCCTGAAAGCACAGAGAGACTGAGCGCCTGAAAGGACAGAGAGACTGAGCGCCTGAAAGCACAGAGAGACTGAGCGCCTGAAAGGACAGAGAGACTGAGCGCCTGAAAGGACAGAGAGACTGAGCGCCTGAAAGGACAGAGAGACTGAGCGCCTGAAAGGACACAGAGACTGAGAGACTGAGAGACTGAAAGGACTGAGACTGAGCGCCTGAAAGGACAGAGAGACTGAGCGCCTGAAAGGACAGAGAGACTGAGCGCCTGAAAGGACAGAGAGACTGAGCGCCTGAAAGGACAGAGAGACTGAGCGCCTGAAAGGACAGAGAGACTGAGCGCCTGAAAGGACAGAGAGACTGAGCGCCTGAAAGGACAGAGAGACTGAGCGCCTGAAAGGACAGAGAGCCTGCACTGCAAAAAAGCTTGTCCAAAATATAAGATCTAAACACTTAAATCAGGTGCGGTTCAGGTGTCGGTTTGTATTTACAGCGGGTCAGATCAGGGGCCGAATTTTATTTCACTTATGTAGGAAAACGGGTCGGGTGCGGATTGAGGTGTGACGGCTACGGTTTGTCAGCATCAGACCCGTGCAGGACTCTGCTCTGGACGAGAATGAAGCGTCTCTGTGAGAGTTCAGGGGCTGGAAATAAGTTTATAGACACAAAGTTTGAGATAAACAGCCTCGAGTATGAAGCAAATCTGTATCACTGAATCTAAAAGTGTGAAGTGTTGCAGGAGAAACTCTGGTAAATAGATTGTAGCTCCTTCTTTTAAACATTTATCGCCTAAATTTAAGATTTCCTGACGAGTTGAGTCATGGAAAGACGGTACGTGACAATTTGTAAGATTATACAACTGATTCAGAATGAGTAAGTCACTAATAAATCTGAAAACAAGATGAAAAACCTGATATAAGTTTGAAAATCTTGGCCAGATCAGAGTTGCAAATTAGCAATGTGAACACCTGAAAGCACAAATAGAGACTGAGCAGCTGCAGGGACAAACACAGGCTGCATACAGAGCGAGTATGATGTAAATTATGCCTCAGATGCCCTCCCCGTGCCTCAGATGCCCTCCCGTACCCGTGTCGTGGTCGCTGGAGGCGGCCTGCAGCCTGAAGCTGGCGGGCGCTCGGACCCCGGCCCCGATGCACTCGATGAGGGTGAAGAGCGTGTGCCAGTGCTCGGTGCTGTGGATGTTGGCGGCGTTGGTCTTCAGGAGCTCGTGGAGGCCGTAGGAAACTTCCCTGCTCACACGGCTCAGAACGTGAGGCTTCATCATGAGCAGAAGACGCAGAGACAGAAGAACCTGGAAGAACAAAACACAACATGAGAAGAAGACGCAGAGACAGAAGAACCTGGAAGAACAAAACACAACATGAGAAGAAGACGCAGAGACAGAAGAACCTGGAGAGACAAATATAACTGCATCTGTTCTATGGATTATTCAGATCAAATATAATGACTTTTTTAGTCCTGTTTGAGACCTGGTTTAGTCCTGGTCTCAGTCTTGGGGCCTCATTTGTAAATAACTGTGTAGGAGTTGTCCTAAACTAGTGCGTACTCCTAGAAGCCACTAGAGGCGTGCACCAAATTTATAAAACCTCCGTACACAACCAGCCACGCCCCCTCCTCACCTCCAACTCACCATAAAAGGACAGGCCACGCCCCCTCCTCACCTCCAACTCACCATAAAAGGACAGGCCACGCCCCCTCCACACTCCTCTTATGGCTTGTGTGGTGTGTGTTCTGTAGAAGTTTACGGTCAGAGCTCGGACTGTGAGACTCTGCACTGTTCCGCTCGTGCACGAGAGCGTCCGGTTTCAAATGTGTAATATTGTCAAAAATAATGAGTGGAATAAACCACATTTCTCAGTGTTTTGTCCAACTTCTGCCTAAATGCATGAATCTAAATGTAATTCTTTTATACACATGAGGAAACTCTTCCTCAAACTCTCTTCACTTCTGCTCCTCTCCACCAGCGTCACTTTTTCCCCATGTCTCCAGACTTTGCGTAGCGTTTACAGCAGGTTTGAGCTGCCGTAGAGATGAGAAAAGTGCAGCGTTTAGTAGGACTTTCATAAATCCTGTGGTTGGTGTAAAGTGCGACTACGCAACGAACTGTTTAAAAGTGAGGCCCCTGGTCTCAGTCCCACTTTGTCCCGGTTTAGACCTGGTTCAGTCTTGGTCTCAGTTCAGTTTCAGTTTCAGTTCAGTCCTGGTTTAGACCAGATTTGGACCTGCTCCAGACCTGGTTTACACTTGATTTAAAGTTGGTTCAGTCCTGGTCTCAGCCCCGGTTTAGTCTCAGTTTATACCCAGTTCAGTCCTGGTTTAGTCCAGATTTAGACCTGTTTCAGACCTGGTTTAGACCCGGTCTAGTCCCGGTCCAGTCGGGTTTTACCTGTGCGCTGATGTCTTCTCTCCGCAGGAGTCTTATGGCGAGACGCAGGAGTCCGACCACGGCTCGTTCCACCAGGAAGCAGCTGTCGTTGGCCTGGACACAGAGCTGGTACAGATGATCCCGCACGGTCTGCCACACGCACGACACACGGTCCCTGGAGAACACAGGACAGGAGAACGTCAGAGAAGAACACAGAACAGAGGAGAACGTGAGAGGAGAACATGAAGAACAGAGGAAAACGTGAAAAACAGAGGAGAACGTGAGAGAACATGAAGAACAGAGGAGAACGTGAAGAACAGAGGAGAATGTGAAAAACAGAGAACGTGAAGAACATGAAGAACAGAGGAGAACGTGAAGAACAGAGAAGAACATGAAGAACAGAGGAGAACGTGAAGAACAGAGGAGAATGTGAAGAACAGAGGAGAACATGAAAACAGAGGAGAACGTGAAGAACAGAGGAGAACGTGAAGAACAGAGGAGAACATGAAGAACAGAGGAGAACGTGAAGAACAGAGGAGAACATGAAGAACAGAGGAGAACACAGAACAGAGGAGAACGTCAGAGGAGAACACAGAACAGAGGAGAACGTGAGAGAACATGAAGAACAGAGGAGAACGTGAAGAACAGAGGAGAATGTGAAAAACAGAGAACGTGAAGAACATGAAGAACATGAAGAACAGAGGAGAACGTGAGAGGAGAACATGAAGAACAGAGGAAAACGTGAAGAACAGAGGAGAACGTGAGAGAACATGAAGAACAGAGGAGAACGTGAAGAACAGAGGAGAATGTGAAGAACAGAGGAGAACATGAAGAACAGAGGAGAACGTGAAGAACAGAGGAGAACATGAAGAACAGAGGAGAACACAGAACAGAGGAGAACGTCAGAGGAGAACACAGAACAGAGGAGAACGTGAGAGAACATGAAGAACAGAGGAGAACGTGAAGAACAGAGGAGAATGTGAAAAACAGAGAACGTGAAGAACATGAAGAACAGAGGAGAACGTGAAGAACAGAGAAGAACATGAAGAACAGAGGAGAATGTGAAAAACAGAGAACGTGAAGAACATGAAGAACAGAGGAGAACGTGAAGAACAGAGAAGAACATGAAGAACAGAGGAGAATGTGAAGAACAGAGAAGAACATGAAGAACAGAGGAGAATGTGAAGAACAGAGAAGAACATGAATAACAGAGGAGAACGTGAAGAACAGAGGAGAACGTGAAGAACAGAGGAGAACATGAAGAACAGAGGAGAATGTGAAGAACAGAGGAGAATGTGAAGAACAGAGGAGAACGTGAAGAACAGAGGAGAACATGAAGAACAGAGGAGAACATGAAGAACAGAGGAGAATGTGAAGAACAGAGAAGAACATGAATAACAGAGGAGAACGTGAAGAACAGAGGAGAACGTGAGGAACAGAGGAGAACATGAAGAACAGAGGAGAATGTGAAGAACAGAGAAGAACATGAAGAACAGAGGAAAACGTGAAGAACAGAGGAGAACGTGAGAGAACATGAAGAACAGAGGAGAACGTGAAGAACAGAGGAGAATGTGAAAAACAGAGAACGTGAAGAACATGAAGAACAGAGGAGAACGTGAAGAACAGAGAAGAACATGAAGAACAGAGGAGAATGTGAAGAACAGAGAAGAACATGAAGAACAGAGGAGAACGTGAAGAACAGAGAAGAACATGAAGAACAGAGGAGAATGTGAAGAACAGAGGAGAATGTGAAGAACAGAGAAGAACATGAAGAACAGAGGAGAACGTGAGAGAATCGTGAGAAGAACAGAGGAGAACATCAGAGAAGGACATGAAAAGAGGAGAACGTGAGAGGAGAACATGAGGAATTTGAAGAACATGAGAGGAACATGAGAGGAGAACGTGAAGAACAGAGGAGCATGTAAGAGGAACATGAAAAACAGGAGAACGAGATGAGAACAGAGAAGAAGATGAGCGGAACGTTAGAAGAACAGTAGAGGAGAACATGAGAGGAAAATGAGAAGAACAGAGAAGAAGATGAAAGGAATCTGAGAGGAGTATGAGAAAAACATGAGAATAAAATAAGAAGAACATGACAGGAGAACATGAGAGGAACATGAGAGGACATGAAGAACAGAGGAGGACTGAACCGGAATTAAACCAGGTCTAAATATGGTCCGGTTTCGGCCTCACCTGTTTTCCAGAACGATCCGCAGAAGCATCTCCAGGCAGAAGGCGGCGTCCTCCTCGTCGTACGTCTCCTCGTCTGGAGTCACGGAGATCAGAGCCTGGGAAATGAAACCAAACGGGTGAGGAGGCGACGCAGACCGTCGTTCTCCAGGCCGATTTAGCGTCAGTTCTGCAGGAACGTTTAGTTTGTGGGAATCGAGCAGAGGGACGAGCTTTGGGAAGATCAGAGTCTGAGCTTTTCTCACAACTGGACGTAACTAAAGTTTGATTTTTCCTCGTTTGGCTGTGACGCTTTAACCTTCGATCAGATTCAAATATTCAGGTTTATCCGATCTCGTTCAGTGAGAGCCGTTCCAGATAATGTGGTAATGTGCAGAACCGACACACAGATCAAAAGTTAGAACGAGAAAGTGACATTCTTAACCCCTGAAGACCTGAGGGCAGTTTTAGTACATTTCTCCTCGCCTGGATTTTTTTTTTCTTAATTTTGCTTTTAAAACTGCCCCTTTTACCCCTAATGAAGTGTTCTACCTCCTTTTGTTCAGTCCAACCTGTTATTTCACAATCTGCTGCTGTAGTTGTGTCATGAGGCTGTGAGAAAAGCTACAGGACCAGAAATAGAGATAAAAAAAACACAGCAAACACGTAGAAACAACTTTTTGGACATAAAAATGCTTAATTTAGGGCCTGAGCTACAAAAATGCAAAATCTCAAGTCTGTAAGTAAATAAAAAATCTCCTTATTGCCCTAAAAACAAAAAAAGTGCAGTGGCTCCATGACTTTCCTGGTCCAGTCCTGGAAACAGCTCCTGTCAGGTCCAGGGCCAGAGCCACAGCACTTCTGCATTTCCAGGGTGGAAATTACATTTGGATTTGTTCATTTGGACTGAAATAAACCTTTAAATAAAAATAGAAAGAGATGCACAATTACACACACCAAGATGTGTCATTTTCCATGTGTGTGAGAATTAACTCCACTTAGAGCGACTTTTTCCCTCGTTATAAACACACACAGTCAGAGGAGTCGACCATCTTGACTCACTTCACTCTTTGGCAAAGTTTGGCTCCATCAAAATGGACGGAGCGCATGAGTTTGGGGAAAACAAAGTTCCTATTGGACACTCGTTTTGCTCCCGTCATCACACAGCGTGAGTGTGACGTAGGATAAAGCCGCAGAAATGTACGGAAACCTCTATGTCTGCACTTTCAGAGGGGAAAAGGACGTTTCTGTCTTTTACCGTTACAAAGTTCTGCGGTTATAGAAAACATATTCCTCGTTATCGTATACAATAACGTAGGTCTTCGAGGGTTAAATCTCGGTGAAAGAAAAAGTGAAGTGTGAGACCTTCATGAGCTCCTGCAGAGACTCGAGCTGCAGAAACTTGCTCTCAGTGATGAGCTTCTCCGGGTCACACGTCTGAAACACAACAACAAAAACACGTTAGACAAACAGAAAAGAGTAAAGCCGCTACACACTACAGGATTTTTCGGCCTTAAACGATTCTTAAACGTGCGACACAAAGTGCAAACACCACAGACACGAGGAGAATCTTCAAACGCTCCCAGATGCAGCAGGATCTGTGTGAGGAGCACAGGATCTAAAGCTGTGAGGCTGTGATGGCCTCAGCTGTTTCCTGTCTGCAGTAAAACCAGTCGCTCTGAGACTCTGAAGTGTTCACAGATCAGACTCTGCACTTCCACTTTAGACACAAGTCCAACTGTGGGATTATTGTGTGTGAAATGTGCAGCGACACTTCAGATCCAGGATTTTTAAAGCAGAAAAGAGGAGATAAAGTCCACAGGAAGTAGAGTCACTGTGGCTGATCTACAGCTTTAGGCTCTGTGGACGTAAACAAACACACGCGAGGAACAACTTTAGTCTTTTTACTTTCAAAGAACAAAGGATTAATATCGCCGTTTTGTGGACTGGGGTCATTATTTGCAGAGGACAGATTCTGTGGATAATGTGGATGAGACGCTGCAGTTTAAATGTTCCACTTTACATCAGGTGAGGAATAAAGTCTTTATTTTCGCTCTGTCCTCAGTTTGTTTGTTGCGTCTCTGTGTCCGTCGCTCCTCTGCCCCTGACTCTGTTTTATCGTCTGTTTCCGTTGCGTTGTTGATGTTCGGTGGTTCTGATCTGACTCTGACTCCACACACGAGGAGACACAAAGTCGGGTCACGTCTCCCTGAACTCGGGGAGAAGAAATCGCAGCCAAAATCGGGCACATTCTCCCGTCGTGTGCAGAGGCCTTAAAATAAACCTGAGGAGAGAAACGGGCACTCCTGCTCTGACCACACAGGAGCAGAGGAGGACACAGGAGCAGAGGACGACACAGGAGCAGAGGAGGACACAGGAGCAGAGGAGGACACAGGAGCAGAGGAGGACACAGGAGCAGAGGAGGACACTGGTGACCAAGACCAGCTCAAGATATGGAGACGGATCCTCAGTTTCCCCACAGACAATAATGTTTATTGTCACCCTGATGCAGAGGAGCTCACCCTGATGCAGAGGAGCTCACCCTGATGCAGAGGAGCTCACCTCGATGCAGAGGAGCTCACCTTGATGCAGAGGAGCTCACCTTGATGCAGAGGAGCGCCTGCTGTTTGGCCTCCTGGTTCTCTGTTGAAGGTCCTCTGAGTCCTGAGGGTTCGGCTCCGCTCAGCGTGAGCCAGTTCACGAAGCTCAGCACGGCCGACTCTCCCCTGAGGGACAAACGTTATTATTATTATTATTATTATTGTTATTATTATTATTGTTGTTGTTGTTGTTGTTGTTGTTGTTGTTGTTGTTTAGCCCGTCCTCTAGTGTCTGTGTGTTTTAAATCTGAATATTTTATCTAAAACTGTGGTGTCCAACGGAGCTGATGTGACCATAAACGT